>JAAAWM010009980.1:30000-31908 GCA_036873465.1 Thinopyrum obtusiflorum
GGGGGGGGGGGGGGGGGGGGGGGGGGGGGGGGGGGGGGGGGGGGGGGGGGGGGGGGGGGGGGGGGGGGGGGGGGGGGGGGGGGGGGGGGGGGGGGGGGGGGGGGGGGGGGGGGGGGGGGGGGGGGGGGGGGGGGGGGGGGGGGTTCTTTGCTTGAACTGCACACTTGGCTGTTGCTCTTCATCCAACCCTTGTAAATATTGAAGCAAAGGTAGCCATCCATTGCAGCGTACTGGATGTGGTCTATATCTAGTACATTCCACTGCCATGCATGACAATTAAACGTGTATGGAGGTTTCACCAGTTTACCGTACGAAGGATGAACCATGGCTCCTGCCAGGGTCAACATTGAAGGCTGACGAGAGGGCACCAGCCGATTCTTCTGGAGGTCGAAGGGGTTGCCTACAATGAGGCCTATTCGACCCAGGATTTCTTTGTCGTTACCAAAGTCTACAGTAACGAATTTGACTAGGTTGCTCCCGAGGAAGTCCTTAAAATCCTGGCACTCAACGTCGGCATGGCATATGTGGTAGACCAAGCATAATTCATGCACACAAACCTAGATCACGGCGGGCTTCTTCCTCTCTTCGTCCTTTAGATCCTTCTCTCATCCCAGGACTGTGGTGTACTCAACATCTAGCCCAGCGACCCACTCATCATCTGAGTTTTTGAACATGCGTCTGAAGCGAGAAAGGCATCCTTTCACCGTCGCGGAAGAACGGGTGTAGATGACATCGAACTCATCACCAGTGATGGTTCTAACCTTGTACTCACCGCCGATCATGGAGATTTGGGATGCCATGGATTTGGGAGGAGGGTTAGGATTAGTGGAATTGCCGTAATGTGAATGGACGGGACGTCTAGGAGCGAACCGCCGTAGTATTGAAGGACGTGCGGGGACGAGTAGGAGCGAACTGCCAGCGTGCAAACGGCAGGGTAGTGGATTTCCATTCTCCCATGATACGGGCTTCCGAGAGCCCTTGGATTTGAGATCGAATGGTTGCATGGCGTGATTCTAGACCTATGGGTGAATATCCTATCCTAGAGGGTTATTCTGCAAATTTTCAGCAACTTAGCATGCGACCGTTTGATCTCAGATCCAAGGGCTGCCAGCAACCCATATCATGGTCGCGCCTACTACCACCGTCGCGTCGCTCGCACGGTCGCGCCCTTGGAGATTTAACATGGTGCGTTAGGCTATCTGATGTTGGCATGTCATACATAGTCATCACTTAGTCACTCATACTACAACAAGGTTGGCTATAAGTGTATTTTTTGTTACTCCTCTCTATCTCTTTCTTCATACTCAAGGAAGAAACGGTGCTAGTAAGCGCGTGTATTTATTGCATTTGCCAAGGAGTGACCTCTTCCAATGAAATGGTGTTGCTAAGTTTGCTTCTTTTAATTAGCTATAGACTCAGAATTGTCTTTTCACCTAGGTACACGCGCTTAGCACCGTTTCTTCCTTGGGTCACCAAACTAGTCTCTCTCTTCTTGATTAACTTGCCATATCAGACTTTATGCCTATGTGGCAAGCTTAAGCACCTGTAGGAGCAAGTAAAAGTAAGTACAATAGTGTGCTTTACATGGCATTTTTGCATATGTGGAGGAAAGAGGGCAAGGAAAAAGTGGAGAAGTGGGCTCTCATGCAAGAGCCAGCCTCTACTACATGGTAGAGCATTGGGAGAGGCACCTGTATGGAGGTGGTCAGGAATCTGGGAGACTCACGCCGGTCGTAGCGCTGCAGTTAAAATGATAATGGCAAGTCAAATCACAGGGCCCCACCTGTCCAGCAGTAACTCGCTGTCAAATCACACAACCCTACGTTTGCAGCAACCTACTCCCTCGTCTTCTCGCGCCTCTGTCGAACCGACTAGGAGGAACTGCCCCGCCGCCTACCGCGCAGGAAA
>JAAAWM010009981.1:0-31983 GCA_036873465.1 Thinopyrum obtusiflorum
CTTTCGTAGTTTGAGTTTCGTTGCTCCGTTTGATTTGATTCTTTTTGCAAATCCAATCTCTTTAGTTGAGTTTTCAGATTCAATCTTCTTATTTGAGTTTTACCCATGCATTGTCGCTTGAGTGCTTATGTATGCAATTGTTTGTTTGCGATAGAATTCCCGGAGTGCGAAGCGTGTTACTACGAGTCACTAGGTTTTGCGGATCGTCAGCAAGGCAAGTAACACATTGATCATACTCTTTTCATACCCAGTTTTTATGCATTAGTATCAATCCTCAAACATTGCATGATTAGGATGTGATTAACTTGTGGGTTTGGGGAAGTAGATGATGAGATAGAACCTATTGCCCTGTTTATAATCAAACCCTTGGGAGTTACTTCTACGTTATGCTTATTTGCTATGCTATGCTCATAGACGTGGATTGGGTTTGAGTGTATCCATGACAGATGTGAGATTGTTAATTAATGGTTCAACTTAAGGTGGCAACTTTAATACACATCTGGGTGGATTGTTGGTTTAGGCACCTGGAGAATCCAGTGTTGTCCTAGGATATCCCAGAGTACCCGTGTGATCATCCTACGGTCCGCCACCCAGGATCAAAGGGATCATAAGATTATTCATGCTAGAAACTTCCATGTGCAGCCACAAGCTATTATGGGCTCTAGCATAGTTGAGTATGTTTCATGACCTCTTTCAGTGGTGGGCTAGTAGATGTAGAGGGAAAGTAGGTGTAACTGTCCACCCAGAGTAAAGAGTTAGTGCTTCTGAAAGACTGTGTCTCGGTCATCCGTTTCTCAAACACCATGTAGTGCGAGAAATCCAACGGAGGAGATCGAGTCTTGTGGGGAAAAGTGCGCAAACCTCTGCAGAGTGTACAAACTAATCATGGTTAGCCGTGTCCCCGGTTATGGACATCTTGAGTATCTGGATCTTGGATTATCATATGGATCTCATCACTCTAATTTAATTTTTTGGGTTGATAATTACTTTTAATTGGGATTGAGTTGGTGGAACCTTCTCAATGGTGTTTCAACTACCATGATAGTTAAATAAAATATATTTCTTTGTTGTAGGGAAAAATTGCTTTTCGCAAAACAATATAACCATAGAGCCTCCCCCAGCCATATATGCATGTAGTGATAGCATTTATTCTGTTCATTGCTCTATTGTGTTACTATGCCAGCATATTCCATGTGCTGATCCATTTTCGGGCTGCAACGTATCATGTTGCAGACTTTTCAGACGAAGAGTAAGGTTCGCTAGGCCGTTATCGTGCACTCAGCTATGCCGTTGGAGTTGATGGACTCACTTTATCTTCCAAACCTTCTGCTGTTATCTTATTTAGATGGCCCTAAGCCATATTATTGTAATAAGTTCTCTTTGGAGACATTCGATGTAATAAGTATGTGATTGCTACTCTGTTATAAATCCTTCGAATACTGTGTGTGTCAGCATTACCGATCCAGGGATGACACTGAAGCACAGAGACTTGACCGTCTGAGGTCGGGTCGCTACAAGATGGTATCAGAGCACACGCTAAATGTAGGACACGACCACTAAGATGAGCCATAGGTCACTTTTCTCTACTCATTTTAGACTCCTCTCCATTTTCTACTCCTTAGGATGGCGGACTCAAGGAACAAGTTTGCACAACCAGACGAAGACACACCTTTTGGACGGCACTTGAAGGAAGTCACTCGGTACCTGAACATAGGAATACCAAGCTTCACCGGGTCCTACACCGCCACTTACCAGAAGAGGAGCATTGGATGATTCGAGTTCAAGTTCCAGGAAGGACATTCATGCCAGTCACCAAGCCCATAGAGTTTTCCTTTGATGCACCAACCTGGAGTCTAGGCAAGAGCATGGCAGCCCACATTGCTATGGGATGTATTGGAGAAGTCTACAAACAGGAGCTGAAGGACACTATCTACCAGATATGTGGGCGCCGAGATGAGCAATGGGAGATGATCAGCACCAGGAAGGATAGGTCCATTGCAGCTTTCATCCAGGAGTTAAACCAGCACATTCGACGCCAAGAGAACCAGATGTGCGCTAGCATGATAGATTTGAAGAAGGCGATGACCAGGAACATGGAGCTAGAAGGGGAACTCAAGTCTACACGCGATGGATATGAGGAGGAAATCGCAATACTATTGGAGAAGAATGACGACCTGATAAAGAAGCTCAGAATATTCATGGGAGATCCCGCGCCAGGAGGAGATGACGATCAATCCAAAGACATTCGTTCTGAGGATTACATCATCATCGACGACACCGACTCCGGCCCCGACAGCAGTGATGATGACTATGAAGACGAAGCTGGAGCGGATATCATGGAGTCTTCCACCGATCAAAATTTCTTGTAGACCACCATATGATCAAGTAGTATTCCCCCATGTATATAGTAGTAGTCCGAGCACTGTAACGATAGTTAGATCGATTGTATGCCCTTGCTTGATTGATTGAGTGATATGATATGATTGTGTTTGTCTCATGTGCATATGGGTAGTGCTTTCTCACTAGACCTCATTCTATTCTAAACTATCCCCTCTAAACCCATCAGATGCCTCCGAGACGTGATACCAGATTTGTCTTCCCACCGAAGCTCACTCAGTTGATCCAGCAGCAGAATGCTTTGATGCAGTTGTTAGTTCAGAACCAAGGCAACAACAACAACGACAGCAACCCACCGCCACCACCTCCAGTTGACAACTTAGCCCATTTTCTGAGGTTGCAGCCACCGGTGTTTTCTAGTAGCACCGAGCCAATAGTTGCTGATGACTGGCTACGCGGGATTGGAAGGGAGTTGACCACCGTAGGTTGCACAGATGCTGAGAAGGTGAGTTTTGCCGCACATCAATTGGATGGACCAGCAGCCTCATGGTGGGAGAATTATACAGCCACATTCCCTATAGCCAATGTCACTTGGGAGCAGTTTCAGCAAGCATTCCGCACGACCCATGTCTCAACTGGAGCTATGAGCATGAAGAAGCATGAGTTTTGCAACTTACGCCAAGGGAACCGTACGGTGGGGTAGTACGTGGATGAGTTTAGCAAGTTATCTCGCTATGCCCCAGATGATGTGGCCACCAATGCCGCGAAGCAGGAGAAGTTTATGGAAGGGCTGAACGACGAGATGAGTATGCAGTTGATGGTGGCAACATTTAATAACTACCAGGAGTTGGTAGATAAAGCTCTCATGATTGAAGGGAAGCAGCAGCAGATTGAGAGCCGCAAGAGGAAGTATGGATAAGGGAAGTACAATTCAGGAGCTCAGCAGAAGCCTCGCTTTACCCCGAACTCGGGAGGATACACCCATAACCATGGAGGCCACACTCACAGTGGAGGAAGTTCTCATAATCATAATGGCCCCAAGAATGGGAATGGGAATGGAGCAAGCAGCAATCAGAACCGCTCCAATCCAGCCACACTCGCCAAGAAGGACCTAAGTCACATTACTTGTTTCAAGTGCGGGACGACTGGACACTATGCCACTGAGTGCCATGAGGCGAAGAATGGGAATGGCAATGGAAGCTCTGGGAAGAAGCCCAACCCTTTCAATAGGGGACAAGTGAACCACGTAAACATGGAGGAGGTTGAAGAACAGCCAGATGCAGTTATCGGTAAGTTTTTGGTTAAGTCATTTACTGCAATGGTTCTTTTTGATACTGGTGCATCACATTCATACATATCAAGGGGATTTGTGGATAAGTATAAGTTGCCCACTAAAGTTCTTAGGACACCTATGCTAGTAACCTCACCCGGAGCTGAGTATATGGCAAGCAGTGGATGTTTTCAGTTGCCATTAACCATAGGTAGTCATGTTTTCCCCTCCGACTTGATAATTCTGGAGTCGCAAGGATTGGATGTGATACTAGGAATGGATTGGCTGTCGATGTATGGAGGAAACATCGATTGCGCCAGTAAGTCAATTCTGCTTACCACCCCGTAGGGAAAAAGGATCAAGTATGTGTCCAGGCATGCGCCAAGGAGAACCCAAGTAAATTCCCTCTCAGGAGTTGTTCAGGAGGAATGCCTGTTGTGAAGGATTACCCGGATGTGTTTCCAGAGGAACTACCAGGCATGCCGCCAGATCGAGACATCGAGTTTTTGATAGAGCTGTTGCCAGGCACCGGGCCTATATCGAAGAGACCATACCGGATGCAGATTAAGGAGTTATTGGAGAAAGGTTACATCCGATGAAGTTCATCACCATGGGGAGCCCCAGTGCTCTTGGTTGAGAAGAAGGATGGATCATTGAGAATGGTTGTTGATTATCGTGCACTGAATGAAGTGACAATCAAGAACAAGTACCCATTGCCGATGATCAATGATCTGTTTGACCAGCTGCAAGGAGCTAAAGTGTTTTCGAAGATCGATCTGCGATCAGAATACCACCAGTTGAAGATTCGAGAAAAAGATATACCTAAGACAACTTTCACCACAAGGTACGGGCTTTATGAGTATACAGTTATGTCCTTTGGATTGACTAATGCCCCTGCTTATTTCATGAGTATGATGAATAAAGTATTCATAGAGTTCTTGGACAAGTTTGTTGTGGTGTTCATTGATGATATCTTGGTATACTCAAAGAATGAAGAGGAGCACAAGGAGCATTTGCATTTAGTTCTCGAGAAGCTCAGGGAACATCAGTTATATGCCAAGTTCAGCAAGTGTGAATTTTGGCTGAAGGAAGTTGGAGGGGGGGGGGGGGGGGGGGGGGGGGGGGGGGGGGGGGGGGGGGGGGGGGGGGGGGGGGGGGGGGGGGGGGGGGGGGGGGGGGGGGGGGGGGGGGGGGGGGGGGGGGGGGGGGGGGGGGGGGGGGGGGGGGGGGGGGGGGGGGGGGGGGGGGGGGGGGGGGGGGGGGGGGGGGGGGGGGGGGGGGGGGGGGGGGGGGGGGGGGGGGGGGGGGGGGGGGGGGGGGGGGGGGGGGGGGGGGGGGGGGGGGGGGGGGGGGGGGGGGGGGGGGGGGGGGGGGGGGGGGGGGGGGGGGGGGGGGGGGGGGGGGGGGGGGGGGGGGGGGGGGGGGGGGGGGGGGGGGGGGGGGGGGGGGGGGGGGGGGGGGGGGGGGGGGGGGGGGGGGGGGGGGGGGGGGGGGGGGGGGGGGGGGGGGGGGGGGGGGGGGGGGGGGGGGGGGGGGGGGGGGGGGGGGGGGGGGGGGGGGGGGGCCAAGGATCTCAGGGAACTTCGTTTGGAGATTGTTCCTAGAGGTTTTGTTGTAGTGATGGAAGTTCAGTCTACATTGTTGGGAAAGATTCGTGAAGCTCAGAAGGATTACAAGGAAATTGCCGAGATAAAGGAGAGAATGAGCAAAGGAAAGGCCAAAGGATTTCGTGAGGATGAGCACGACACCTTGTGGTTCGAGGACCGTGTTTATGTGCCCAATAATGCAGAAATCAGGAAGTTGATACTACAGGAAGCTCATGACTCACCATACTCGATACACCCCGGAAACACCAAGATGTATTTGGATTTGAAGGAGCATTTCTGGTGGACTGGTATGAAGAAGGATATTGTTGAGTATGTAGCCGTATGTGATGTATTTCAGAGAGTGAAGGCAGAACATCAGAAGCCAGCAGGATTACTGCAGCCTATGCCTATACCCGAATGGAAGTGGGATAAGCTTGGCAAGGATTTTATCACCGGATTACCCAGGACCCGATCGGGATATGATTCTATCTGGGTAGTAGTGGATCGCTTGACCAAAGTAGCTCACTTTATCCCAGTGAAGACCACCTATACAAGTGCGAAATTGGCCAAGATATACATGACCAGGATCGTATGTCTGCATGGAGTTCCGAGGACCATCGTATCAGATAGAGGAACATAGTTTACTTCAAAGTTTTGGCACCAGCTGCACCAGACTTTGGGAACCAGACTAGAGTTCAGTACAGCTTTCCATCCACAGATAGATGGACAGACTGAGAGAGTCAATCAGATTCTGGAAGACATGTTGAGAGCTTGTGTGCTAGACTATGGATCTAGTTGGGATGATAACTTGCCATACGCAGAGTTTTCATACAACAATAGCTACCAGGCCAGTTTGAAGATGGCACCGTTCGAAGCCCTGTATGGAAGAAGGTGCAGAACACCGTTGATGTGGGATGAAGTTGGAGACCGTCAGTTGTTTGGACCAAATTTCATCAAAGAGTCAGAAGAGAAGGTTAAGCTAATTCGGGATAGACTGAAGGTAGCTCAGTCCAGGCAGAAGAGTTATGCAGATTCAAAACGCAAGGAGGTAGTCTATGAAATCGGAGACCGAGCATATCTTCGTGTGTCACCTCTATGAAGAGTTAAACATTTTGGAGTTAAGGGAAAGTTAGCCCTGAGATTTGTAGGACCATACCGAGTTTTGGAACGTATGGGAGAAGTGGCCTACAAGTTGGATTTACCCGAAGGACTGTCAGGAGTTCATGATGTGTTCCACGTTTCCCAGTTGAAGAAGTGTCATGCTGAGATGGCCGATATTCCTTTGAGAGATACAGTGCCCCTGGAAGCAATTTAGTTGGACAGTGATTTGACCTATGAGGAGAAACCTGTCAAGATTCTCGAGTTTGCCAGCTGGGTTACGCGCAGCAAGATTATCAAGTTTTGTAAAGTTCAGTGGAGCCACCATACCGAGGATGAAGCCACCTGGGAACGAGAGGATGATCTACGGAAGGACCACCCACACCTATTTTCTAGCCAACCCGAATCTCGAGGGTGAGATTCATCTTAAGGGGGGTAGGTTTGTAACATCCCAAATTTTCAATTTGGAATGTTATACATAGGTCATTCATGCATATCATATTTTACTGCATTTCGTTTTGCGATCCTCGGAATTCTATGCAACTCAAGGACCTACGGAGAGAGTTGGGGATTTCACGTTTTTCTTATTTGAATTGTATCAAATATCGAAACAAGGATCACTTTGATTCTTATTATTTTTTCTCTCTGAAAATATTTCATATTAAAATATATGAGAGGAGATAATATGACTTCTCCAAAATAAATGAAATATTGGAGGAAATTTTTTTAAAGGGGGGGGGGGGGGGGGGGGGGGGGGGGGGGGGGGGGGGGGGGGGGGGGGGGGGGGGGGGGGGGGGGGGGGGGGGGGGGGGGGGGGGGGGGGGGGGGGGGGGGGGGGGGGGGGGGGGGGGGGGGGGGGGACCCTAGTTCATTTTTTAGATCGGTTTTGTTTCGGTTTTTCTCGGTTCGGTTAAATAGCGGACGTTCGTCCGTATGTTCGTTTTAACGAACGCTGTTCGTTCGTTAGCCGCAGACAGCGAACATTCGTTCGTTAGCCTGTTCGTCAGTTTTTCTTTTTCCAGGGTTTTCCGTGATTATTTTCGATCGCGATTTCTGCCCTAATCTTCGTTCTAGTATAACTTTTCGCTCATTTATCCAAATCAGGTGAAACAGGCGTCTAGATATTCGTCTCGAAGCCCCCTTTCTGTTTAACCAACTTGAACAAGATTTTGGTACTGTAAAATTTGACTTTAGTCCAGATTAGTAAACGGATCTTGTTTCTTTCGTAGTTTGAGTTTCGTTGCTCCGTTTGATTTGATTCTTTTTGCAAATCCAATCTCTTTAGTTGAGTTTTCAGATTAGATCTTCTTATTTGAGTTTTACCCGTGCATCTTCGCTTGAGTGCTTATGTATGCAATTGTTTGTTTGTGTTAGAATTCCCGGAGTGCGAAGCGTGCTACTACGAGTCACTAGGTTTTGCGGATCGTCAGCAAGGCAAGTAACACATTGATCATACTCTTTTCATACCCAGTTTTTATGCATTAGTATCAATCCTCAAACATTGCATGATTAGGATGTGATTAACTTGTGGGTATTGGGAAGTAGATGATGAGATAGAACCTATTGCCCTGTTTATTATCAAACCCTTGGGAGTTACTTCTACGTTATGCTTATATTGCTATGCTATGCTTGTAGACGTGGATTGGGTTTGAGTGTATCCATGACAGATGTGAGATTGTTAATTAATGGTTCAACTTAAGGTGGCAATTTTAATACACATCTGGGTGGATTGTGGGTTTAAGCACCTGGAGAATCCAGTGTTGTCCTAGGTTATCCCGGAGTACCCGTGTGATCATCCTAAGGTCCGCCACCCAGGCCCAAAGGGATCATAAGATTATTCATGCTAGAAACTTCCATGTGTAGCCACAAGCTATTATGGGCTCTAGCATAGTTGAGTATGTTGCATGACCTCTTTCAGTGGTGGGCTAGCAGATGTAGAGGGAAAGTAGGTGTAACTGTCCACCCAGAGTAAAGAGTTAGTGCTTCTGAAAGACTGTGTCTCGGTCATCCGTTTCTCAAACACCATGTAGTGCGAGAAATCCAACGGAGGAGATCGAGTCTTGTGGGGAAAAGTGCGCAAACCTCTGCAGAGTGTACAAACTAATCATGGTCAGCCGTGTCCCCGGTTATGGACATCTTGAGTATCTGGATCTTGGATTATCATATGGATCTCATCACTCTAATTTAATTTTGTTGGGTTGATAATTACTTTTAATTGGGATTGAGTTGGAGGAACCTTCTCAATGATGTTTCAACTACCATGATAGTTATATAAAATATATTTCTTTGTTGTAGGGAAAAATTGGCTTTTCGCAAAACAATATAACCATAGAGCCTCCACCAGCCATATATGCATGTAGTGATAGCATTTATTCTGTTCATTGCTCTATTGTGTTACTATGCCAGCATATTCGATGTGCTGACCCGTTTTCGGGCTGCAACGTATCATGTTGCAGACTTTTCAGACGAAGAGTAAGGTTCACTAGGCCATTATCATGCACTCAGCTATGCCGTTGGAGTTGATGGACTCACTTTATCTTCCAAGCCTTCCGCTGTTATCTTATTTAGATGGCCCTAAGCCATATTTATTGTAATAAGTTCTCTTTGGAGACATTCGATGTAATAAGTGTGTGATTGCTACTCTGTCATAAATCCTTCGAGTACTGTGTGTGTCAACATTACCGATCCTGGGATGACACTGAAGCACAGAGACTTGACCGTCTGAGGTCGGGTCGCTACAGTCCGTCTGCCCGCGGTGGCCAACGCGCCCGCATCTACGTGGTTCCACTTCACCCATCTCCTCACCATCAAGTTATCAATGGAGAACTTCCTATATTAGCGCGCGCAGGCCCTTCATCTCCTTCGTAGCCATAATCTCCTCAGCTACGTTGATGGATCGCTGCCATGTCCACCATTGACCGTTGTTGTGACCATGGCTGATGGTGCGTAGCACACGGTTCTCAACCACGCGCATACCATCTAGGTTCAGCAAAATCAAGCCATACTTTCGGTCATACAATCATCACTAATCAGAGGAGTGGCTGGCATGATTCTTCACCGCTACTTCCTGAGGGAGTCTTGGACTACGGGGTCCTCGGGCTGCCAGTCTATCTCATGTGGGCTGGACAGGTATGCCGCTCTGTAACTACTGGAAGGCCGAGCTATAAGGCAATTCCGTGTTCAGGAAGGAAACCTTCAAAGCCTTGGTATGTCCTCCAAGTCAAGATGGGAGAATCGGCATGTTTATTCCCTGATAGCACCTGACCATGTGTAACCCTAGGTACCCCTGGTGTCTATATAAACCAGAGGGTTTAGTCCGTAGAGGCTAGAAGAAGAACCATCATCCTACTCATCTAGGGTTTAGTTCATCTTATCTCGTGGTAGATTGACTCTGTAACCTTCAGACACATATCAATATAATCAAGTAGGACATAGGGTTTTACCTCTTCGAGATGGCCCGAACCTGGGTAAATATTGTCCCTGTGTTTCTTGTTCCCCATTGATCCAAGATCCACAGCTCAGGACCCCCTACCCGAGATCCGCCGGTTTTGACACCAACTTTGGTGCTTTCATTGAGAGTTCCGTTCAGCAGTATCGTTTAGTCATTAGCGATGGCATCCGCACTAGGGATATCTTCATCCCCGGCCAACTCTTCCCATTCAGCAGTATCGTTTTGCACACCGATTCAGCCAGTCTCCTCGACCAGGTCGGCAGCTTCGCCCCAGAGCAGAAAATCAGGTTCGGCAACTTCCCGTACGTTGCTGACGCCCAGGGCGATTTGTTCCTCACTGGGCTCTCGGCCTCCTCTGATGAGCCTGAAAATCCTGAAGCTTTAACTTCGGACCTCCTGCTCGACCCCATCTCTGGGTTGATCATTACCTTGAATATTGCTTTGAGCTCGGATCCGATCACAGTGTCCGAAGACCAAGGGTCAGCCTTGGCCGCACATGCTCCCTATGCTGACACGCCAGAGGTCAACTCCGAGAGACTCCGGAAGACGGATCCGACCGACCTCTCGCTATTGAATGAGACACTGGCCTGGATCCAGGCAATGAACATTACGGATGACCCATCCTCGACCTATGATCCGATCGGTCTTAAGGCCGGCCACGTGGAATTTTACGTCCCACCCACTACCCACTTAGTAGCCACCGTCGAAGATTTAACCGACATGTTGGACTACACTTCTGAGGAAGTCGACGACATGGATGAAGATGTCGACGCCATGGCTCATACTGCTACTGCCCCTCCCACCACTAGAGGGTGAACAACCACCTCCACCTATGACGTCTATATGGTGGACACCCCCAACGATAAGGGCGATGGCACCAATGGGAAGAATGACTATGGCACACAAAAAAAAATGGCGATAAGCCCGGCGAGGAGCCGCCCAAACACTGACGTCAGTGCAGATGATCCAGGGGGCGTAAGGGTAGGGAAAGCAACATGGGCACCAGAGAAAATGGTACCCCGGAGGATTTGGAAGACCTAGGCGACCATGTCGCCCCCGACAAGTAACTCGATGGCTCAGAAGGGCATGAGGATCAGTACAACACCGAGGACCTCAATGACTCCAAGGAAAACAACTACCTTCCTCTCTCCAAAGAGGAGGTCAACCTTGGAGCCTAGGATTTCATCATCCCCGAGGACCCGCTGGATCAGGAATGATTTAAGCGGCAACCTATAGCCCCTGCACGAAGCCTGAAGAAAAAGCAAAAGCAGCTAAAAGCCGAACAAGATACCCTTAACAACAGATGGGCGAGAGTCCTAGCACCAAGGAAGGGTATGGCAATGAGCGGCAGGATCAAAACAAAAGCTACCCAGGCCGATGTTTGCTGCCGCAATTCGACGACGAGGCCCTTGAGCCCGCACCCCCAGACATACTCAGGCACACCAGCCTGACCGCCCCCCTCAAGGATGGGATAGGATGGCTGGAGAGGCCGAAGGTCTACCTGCACTCCCTCGCTAGAGAGTCAAGGAGCCAATACAGCCTGAGGACCCATATGACCTATGACATGACCTGACCACTAGAGCAGGTCAAGCAAGATCCATCTATGGATCTAGAGGATACACCCCCGCTGGACGAGATGGATACCAATCTTGGCGTGACCAAAACGATAGAGCTCGAGAGCAGCACCGGGCTCGGATGGCAGCCGATCTCCAACGCGATGTAGCCCGGGTCAGGGGCGCCACTCACCCAATGTGCTTTACCGACGAGGTGACGCAGCATTAGTTCCCCGAAGAGTTTAAACCCGTAAATACCGAGCAATATGACGGGACAACAGATCTAACTATGTGGATTGAAGACTTCCTTCTCCACATTCATATGGCCTGAGGAGATGATCTCCACGCCATAAAATATCTGCCATTAAAGCTTAAAGGACCAGCTCGGAACTGGTTAAATAGCCGACCCAAAAATTCCCTCGGGAGCTGGGAGGACTTGAGCATGCTTTCCGAGCTAACTTTTAAGGCACCTATGTCCGGCCTCCGGATGCCGATGACCCGAGCCACGTTGTTCAATAGCCCAGTGAATCAGCTCGGCAATTTTGGAATCAGTTCTTGACTAAGAAGAACCAAATTGTAGACTGTCCGGATGCTGAGGTAATAGCCGCTTTCAGACACAGCATCTGGGATGAATGGCTAGATCGTCAGCTCGGCCAAGACAAGCCGGAAACAATGTCGGCCCTTACCTCTCTCATGACCCGCTTTTGTGCGGGCGAAGATAGTTGATTAGCTCGTAGAAGCAACAATCCCGAAGACACCAGCACCTCAGAAGTCCGGGACGGAAACGGGAAACCACGGCGCAATAAGAACAAGTGTTGTTGACACAATGGCGGTGATGCTGACGATACGATAGTAAATGCCGGATTCAGCAACTCCAAATCAGGACCATGGAAGAAACCCTCTAAAGGGAAACGGGATGGACCTACCGCGCTAGACAAGATCCTGGATAGACCCTGCCAGATCCATGGCACCTCGGACAAGCCCGCCAACTACACCAATCATAACTGTTGGGTGATCAAACAGGCTGGCAAGCTCACTACCGAGTAACTGGGAAAGGGCCCCCGCAGCGAGGACAATGATGAGCCTCGCCGGTTGAACAATGGAGGCCAGAAGCAAGTCCCTCCTGAGGTAGAAACTGTGGATATGATCTACGCCATGCACATACCGAAGAAGGAGAGGAAGCGCGCATTTCGGGACGTCTACATCGTAGAGCCGGTGGCCCGGAAATTCAACCCATGGTAGGTGATAGAGGCAAAGGTGTCCCGTCTTTCGATGAGAAGGTGATTATCGTTTCGGAGGAGTAGACTTTGACGATCCGACTACGAACGTGCGAGGACGTCGCTCCTTAGCAATCGCTAAACCAACTCCGAGAGGCAATTGACCACGCCGGAGCACGATCAACCTGACCACAAAGGTCTATTTCATGCAAGCAAACGAAGAACAAGCAAGAAACTAAGATTGCAATATGGATATTGCGAATATAAGATGAAAGCTTTATTGATCAAGATGGGGTTCTGTGACGTCTTGGTCTAGTCGCTGAACACAAACGAAGTACGCGAAGTTGCAGCTATGGCGAACTTTTAATCTAAACTAAACCCCAAAGTCTAAACGACGCCCTAAGGGCTGTATATATGGAGGAAGAGGGGGAATTTAGTGGCCCCTTGTAGGAGGGGTCTGAAACCAACCATAACTCTATTTTCCCCACACATACGGACTCTAAAAACAACATATACTTCTGTATTTCGAAATTACATGGGCCTGGCCCAATAATAAGGTGACGCAGCACCTATAATAGCCTCTGGACGAAATTTATAACGTGGCATCTTGTATATTTTGTCCAAGCCTTCATGCACTCATTATGGTGGCTTCAAAGTCCTGAAATCATCACTTGTAACTCCGTTCTTGTTCCCCTTGCGCCTGCCATCATCTCAATGCTTGATTTTGCTCCAATGTTCATCTTTCTTGTCCAAGCTAGGCCCTTCATTTGTAAGCAAGACAAATGTATCCAATTTAGGCAGCATCATATTCTCATGAACATTAGAATCGTTACCAAGAAACGAAAGTACCTGGTAATTTAATTGGCGTGCACGAGCTCTAGTAATTGGTCCAGTATGTATAGCAACAGGGGCTGTGGGTGTAACAATGGTATTGATGTCCTCATCAGTAGGCGTGCCCGATCACCTTCGACCACAGGGACGATTCGACCAGTATCTGTCATGGAGGATCAGTGGCCCTGGTGCTTGACCCCATTATTGTTGGGTACCACCTAACTAGAGTCCTCATGGACGGAGGCAGTAGCCTCAATCTGACTTATTCAAATACAGTGAGGAAAATGGTATTGATCTATCAAGGATCAAACCGAACAACACCACCTTTGAAGGAGTAATCCTAGGTGTCGAAGCCCGCTGCTCAAGCACTGTGACTTTGGAAGTAGTGTTTGGTTCGCCCGACAACTTCTACAGCAAAGACTTGATCTTCGACATAGTCCCTTTCTGCAGCGGCTATCACGCACTTGGCCGCACGACATTCGCACGCTTTAAAGTCGTCCCCCATTACGCATATCTGAAGCTAAAGATGCTTGGACCCCAAGGTTTTCTGATAGAGGCAAGGGTCCCGATGTTTCAATGAGATAGCTATCATTTTCTGTGGGAGTCGACTTTGACGATCCAACTACAAATGTGCGAAGACGTCGCGCCTTAGCAATCGCTGAACCAATCTCCTGAGGTTACTGACGGTGTTGGAAGCACGATCATCCTGACATCAAAGGTCTATTCCTGCACGCAATTGAAGAACAAGCAAGAATATTATAATGCAATATGAATATTGCAAATATAGATGAAGTGTTGATAAAGGTGGGGATCCAAAAGCGGCCTTGGTCTGGTCACTAGACACAAACGAAGTACACAAGTTGAAATGGCTAACTTTTAACTAAACAAATCCCAAGGAAAAAGCTACTAGATTGATCTACTTATATAGGAGCAAGGGGTGGCAGCGAAGGAGGTGGGAGGACGTCCCAGTGCATCCCAAAACCAACCCTAGGTCGTACAAGGCACATGGGCCCAAGTGGAGGTGATGCAACACCATTCGACTTATAGTTTGACTCGGATTCTGCTGCAGCATCAGATTGTTTTGTCAATATCTCAATGCTCCGGACGAATTTGAAGGTGAATCCAATTGGGTTGGAAAGAGAACGAAATCAACTTTTCAACAAAAAAGAATCACCCTATTCGGACTCCGGATGAAAGAGCACTTGGCGTTTTGAGTCAGGTTTGTTTGTACAGTCTAAATCTGTTTCCAGAACGTGAGAGACTTGGACTCGATCTTCTTTTGGACAAAAAGTGAAAATAGAGGACTTGTTGAACAGCACCTAAAGTTCTCTTTTTCCCTTATCTTCATATGTGGATTGTACAAATGTCTCATACACCTACAATTAGACATGGCACCAAAGTATGTGAAGTACTTTTGTCCTTGATAACATAAATAAATTATTGCATAGTTTGCATTAGAAATCACCTCACAAAAATGCATGTATGCAATACTTTTAGTTGTATCCAAGGTAGTCATGTCCTCATCATCCTCCCCTTCTTGAAAAAATGTCGTCCTTGGCGTTGCTTAATCTGAAATGTGGCTACCAAAAGAGACAAGGTGTACATGTTGTATATGTATATGTCATCCATTTTTACTTCCTTTGGTTTTTGCACATATGACACATGTATACATGAGTAATTTTCATTGTTCATAAAATATAAAGCCAAAATATTATCACAAGAAGTAGAAGGCATGAAAATATTGCAACTCAGTTTGCACATATAAGTGAAGCTCTTATTAATATCAAAAGATTGACAATGTTCATCATTAAACCATCCAACATTGGTTAATAAACCTTACGTGCATCAAATTTACATGTTGTTTGCATCAAATTTACATGCTACAACATGCTTAAATAAGCAAACATGCAATCAGCCATTTTACACAGAATCATCACCAAGATTAGAGTTCGTATCAAGATAATTAAACATTGGTTCTTTTGCATCAATAGTTAATTCAATGGGTGCACTCAAAATTGTTGGTATTTCAGCTGTTTGATCACATGATGCATTCATGACAATAACACGATTCTCTAAAATAGGCGGTGTGCTCAAATCAATAGGTAACTCAACACATGATGTATTCAAGTTAACTAGGCATGCATCATTCTCATGTGAAGTTATATCATCGATACCTTTACTGTTACCTTGTCGCAAAGACGTAGCTGATGTAGGTACGAACGATGACAATGTACCATACACTTGAGATGATGTCGCGCTCATAATTTGAGGTCTGACTGCTCTAGCAGGTGCAACAGTGGACGAATCAGCCGGTGGTGGTGAGCATGAACTGGATAGTTGCTGTAGTCACCCAATGCATCCTCATGTATCTGACTCTCAAAGGTACAAGCGCGAACATATATACCAGTAATGCAACAAGGAATATACTGTCATGGTTCAAACCACTAAAAAAATCTATTCATTGTATCATCCTAAGATTCTTCTATGTCACAATATTGCATATAAGATTTGAACTCTTGGTAGTAAGCATGAACAATGTTAATGCCTTGTTTTAATTGTTCCAATTTGCGAAGCAATCACTGGTATGCGTCGGTCCTAAACAAACGGTTTTTAACCCCTTTCCGCGACGGCATTCGGAACCGTCGCCAAGTGAGTGTGGGCGATAGGGGGGTCCTTCCCACACGACCCAGAAACCGTTGGGGATATGCCCTCCTGGCACACACGCTCGGCAAAATGAGGTCGTGTGCGACCGGCGAGCACTCAAATACAGAAATACGTATAGTAGTGCTCAAACAAATAATATTATACATGCGAAATCATTTCCGGTCGTAAGTACATTCCACACAGTCAGTCACCACTAAATGTTTCCATTCGTATATACATCCCACACAGTCACTACAAGGAAAACGTTTGCGCAAGGTGGCGTAACGCAAATAGTTTTGAAGAGAATGTCGTGTGTGATTGTTCAATGATCCAACACGGTTTATACCTAGAAACTGTGTGCATTCCCTGAGGTCATCGCCCACGGTGGTTTCTCATTAATCGTTTGCAATAGGAAAACCCAATTAGCATGCTAATTGGCCAATTAGCAGGCTAATTGCCCTATTATTAATAATCCATTTACTAATCTAAGACATTCATATTAAGCACATAATATATTCCATTTCCATATTAAGGAAGCAGGATTTCGTAATTGAAATACATCGGAGTACAACACGATATAGCTTCAGCACTCAGCTACCCCATTACACAACTGCACCAGCAGCAAGTTTCACATGCAACATCTAGAACCTTTCGAAATTAGCATCATAGACGGTACATAGAGAGATACATCTCATCTGGAAAACTGCTGAAGCGGAAGGCGAATATTGAGCCTTCATTCATGTTGAAGGTCTTTGCAACTTTAGGCCAGTGCCTGTGGATGATTGACTGTCCATCCTTCGACCTCTTCAGGAACACTTCAATATTGAACCGTGGGTGTTGTATGAAAACTTTCCTCGCCTCCTGACCACAGAGGTGGTTTGAGAGGTAATCATCAGTGAAGGCTGAAAACAAGGATGTGCATAAATATCTTCTATATATTGGAAATGGGGCAAAGGAATACAAAAAGGCAAGGTATAATAGTTAGTACCATCTTGTAAACCTCAGTGCTTCCCATTTTTTCCCTACAACACATATAAGGTAGTTAGTCATCAAGTTAAGTAAGGGTTCGCATGCTATCAGTAAAATATGTTGATGATAAATAACCACATTGCAGATTCATCAGATTAATTCAAGCCACATGGAAAACCCATTTATCCAAACCAAGCAAGATTAAGAACTAGGAAATATAGCACTTGTATATGTTTCTCATGTATTACGTGCAGCCAAATTCAATTTATTCCTCACATGGTATACAATAACAGAATGCAGCCATAACAATTGAACATCGCATTGCAGAATTGAACCAAGCAGTTAACTAAACACCACAACAAATGAACCAAACGTTAACTGAGCACCACATTGCACAATATAACATACTCCTAATAGAAGATCAGACGGTTAACCAAACCAAGCATGCTTAACAACTTGGAAATATAGGAATTTTATTTGTTTCTCATGTATTTAGTACAGCCAAATTCGATTTATTCCTCACATGGTATATAATAAGAGAATGTAGCCACAGCAATTGAACATCGCATTGCAGAATTGAACCAAGCAGTTAACTAAACACCACAACAAATGAACCAAACGTTAACTGAGCACCACATTGCACAATATAACATACTCCTAATAGAAGATCAGATAGTTAACCAAACCAAGGATGCTTAACAACTTGGAAATATAGCAATTGTATTTGTTTCTCATGTATTTAGTACAGCCAAATTTGATTTATTACTCACATGGTATACAATAACAGAATGCAGCCACAATAATTGAACATCACATTGCAGAATCGAACCAAGCAGTTAACTAAACACCACAACAAGTGAACCAAGCCACAACAAATGAACCAAGCAGTTAACTAAACACCAATTGAACAATATAACATACTCCTAATAGAAGATCAGATAGTTAACCAAACCAAGCATGCTTAACAACTTGGAAATATTGCACCCTGAAGAATTGAACATCACATTTGCAGAATTGAACCAAGCAGTTAATTGAACACCACATTGCACGACATATAGGACATATACACTATAGCAGAAGATTGCATGGTAAAAGTAGATAGCACAATTCACTAGAATTTGTTAAGGAAAGGCAGTAGCTAGCAAACTGAACATGGGTCCTTATAGTGAGCTAATAAGACAAGCTACTCCTCATTGTCAGAGATATCGATGACAATTGGCTCCTTGGACATGGAAGAGGGTGAGGCCTCCGCAGCGTGGGTGCCCTCGTTGTAGTGGTGAGTTGCCTGAGCCGCTCCGGGCACCAACCTGCTGGCTCTCGAGATGAGGTAAGCACGTGCACGCTGAGAAAACACCTCGTAGTCTTCGTCGAAGGCACCGAGAGTGGCCTCGAGAAAACACCACAAACTGTCATTTAAAGCAGCCAACTGCGTCGCGGCGTCGGCGCACGAGGCATCAACGGTGGCCTCGACGGTGAGGTGCTCCTCCAAGATCTGGGGGTCGGCACAAATGGCAGCCATCGTGACCTCATCCGCGCGTGCGGCCGTGATTTGCTTCTCCGCTACCAAATACTCCTTGAGGTCCTGGCTATACTGCGTGCACCATGGCTTAGGCAGGCGCTTATTTGGTGGAGGGGTCGGTGATTTGGGTGGAAGGTGTCGCGCTCGCGCCGGCGGTCGGGGCATGTGGGATGTGGAAGGAGGAGGAGGATGGGGGTCGGGTGTGGATTACCTGCCTGGATAGGCGAGGCCGGGCAGCGTGAAGGAGGGTCGCCGGCGAGGAGGCGGTGGCGCTGCAAGCAAGGAGTGAAGGTTTCAACTTGCAAAGGAAGGCGGAAACAGGGGAAATGTTCATTTTGGTAAGGGGGAGGGGGCGGGGAGGTAGATATTTCCACGAAAGCCGAAAATTTGGAATCGCTTCCGCCAAAAAACTGGCGCGGAAAGTGTCATCAGACACGGTCCCTTATTCAGACACGGTCCGAAGATATTTTGTGCTGCATCTCACACGGTTGGTTATAATAAACTGTGTGGGATCTACTTGATTTTTAGTCTTGATTTGAATTACATAATGGGGTCACAGCGGCCACGGACGGTGTTTTAATTGCTAGACCTTTTATCAGCAGTGATCATAAAAGAGTTGGAATTATTTAGGGTTCGTTTGGACATTTTTATGCATTAAGTGAGTTTTCAATGCATTTATGTGCATAATTCAAATTTGAACTACATGCACATGCTCCAGTGCATATAAATTCGTTGAAAAATCAAATCTTTGTCCTTGGGTGCATGCTTAGGTCCCATGCAAGAAATGGGAATGAATTTCAAACACCAAGGCACCGTTGATTGCCGAAAAAACATTCAGATGCCTGGTTTTTAAATTCTAGTAAATCCAAAACTCGTCTGAAATTCATGAAACTTGGCATCCTATCATGGAGCGGCATCAACATGCCGTGGTAAAAATGTTGTCCCATTTGGGGCAGATTTGGGTATATGCTTCTCACAAACCGGAGCTTCTCACAACAAGCATGATGGTTTTCGGTAGGTAACGTCCCACCTTTGGGGACGAAACGATATCCATTGCCTCTTATTGCTTTCAAATTTTTTTCTCGTGTCAACATAGAACAACAGGAGTGTTGTGTGAATTTTTGTGATTTTTCGGGGTTCGTTTAGACATTTTTATGCATTAACTGAATTTTCAATGCATTTATGTGCATAATTCAAATTTGAACTACATGCGCATGCTCTAGTGCATAGAAATTGGTTGAAAAATCAAATCTGTGTCCTTGGGTGCATGCTTAGGTCCCATGCAAGAAATGGGAATGAATTTCAAACACCAGGGCACCGTTGATTGCCGGCAAAACATTGAGATGCCTGGTTTTTAAATTCTAGTAAATCCAAAACTCGTCTAAAATTCATGAAACTTGGCATGCTATCATGGAGCGGCATCAACATGCCGTGATACAAATTTTATCCCATTTGGGGCAAGTTTGGGTATATGCTTCTCACAACAAGCAAGATGGTTTTCGGTAGGGAACGTCCCACCTTTGGGGATGAAACAATGTCCATTGCCTCTTATTGCTTTCAAATTTTTTTCTCGTGTCAACATAGAACAACAGGAGTGTTGTATGAATTTTTGTGATTTTTCAGGGTTCGTTTGGACATTTTTATGCATTAACAGAGTTTTCAATGCATTTATGTGCATAATTCAAATTTCAACTACATGCGCAAGCTCCAGTGCATATAAACTAGTTGAAAAATCAAATCTGTGTCCTTGGGTGCATGCTTAGGTCCCATGCTAGAAATGGGAATGAATTTCAAATACCAGGGCACCGTTGATTGCCGGCAAAACATTGAGATGCCTGGTTTTTAAATTCTAGTAAATCCAAAACTCGTCTAAAATTCATGAAACTTGGCATGCTATCATGGAGAGGCATAAACATGCCGTGGTAAAAAATTTCTCCCATTTGGGGCAGGTTTTGGTATATGCTTCTAACAAACCGGAGCTTCTCACAACAAGCATGATGGTTTTCGGTAGGGAATGTCCGACCTTTGGGGACGAAACGATATCCGTTGCCTCTTATTGCTTTTAAATTATTTCTCATGTCAATATAGAATGACAGGAGTATTGTGTGATTTTTTGTGATTTTTCGGGGTCCGTTTGGACATTTTTATGCATTAACAGAGTTTTCAATGCATTTATGTGCATAATTCAAATTTGAACTACATGCGCATGCTCTAGTGCATATAAATTGGTTGAAAAATAAAATTTGTGTCCTTGGGTGCATGCTTAGGTCACACGCGAGAAATGGGAATGAATTTCAAACACCGGGGCACCGTTGATTGCCGACAAAACATTGAGATGTCTGGTTCTTAAATTATAGTAAATCCAAAACTCGTCTGAAATTCATGAAACTTGGCATGCTATCATGGAGCGGCATCAACATGTCGTCGTAAAATTTTTGTCCCATTTGGGGCAGGTTTGGGTATATGCTTCTCACAAACCGGAGCTTCTCACAACAAGCATGATGGTTTTCGGTAGGGAACGCCCCACCTTTGGGGACGAAACGATATCCAATGCCTCGTATTGCTTTCAAATTTTTTTCTCATGTCAACATAGAACAACATGAGTATTGTGTGAATTTTTGTGCTTTTTCGGGGTTCGTTTGGACATTTTTATGCATTATCTGAGTTTTCAATGCATTTATGTGCATAATTCAAATTTCAACTATATGCGCATGCTCCAGTGCATATAAATTGGTTGAAAAATCAAATATGTTTCCTTGGGTGCATGCTTAGGTCCCATGTAAGAAATGGGAATGAATTTCAAACACCAGGGCACCGTTGATTGCCGGCAAAACATTGAGATGCCTGATTTTTAAATTCTAGTAAATCCAAAACTCGTATGAAATTCATGAAACTTGGCATGCTATCATGGAGCGGCATCAACATGCCGTGGTAAAATTTTTGTCCCATTTGGGGCAGGTTTGGCTATATGCTTCTCACAAACTGGAGCTTCTCACAACAAGCATGATGGTTTTCGGTAGGGAACGTCCCACCATTGGGGACGAAACGATATCCGTTGCCTCTATTTGCTTTCAATTTTTTTCTCGTGTCAACATAGAATGACAGGAGTGTTGTGTGAATTTTTGTGCTTTTTTGGGGTTCGTTTGGACATTTTTATGGATTAACTGAGTTTTCAATGCATTTATGTGCATAATTCAAATTTGAACTACATGCGCATGCTCCGGTGCATATAAATTGGTTGAAAAATCAAATCTGTGTCCTTGGGTGCATGCTTAGGTCCCATGCAAGAAATGGGAATGAATTTCAAACACCAGGGCACCGTTGTTTGCCGGCAAAACATTGAGATGCCTGATTTTTAAATTCTAGTAAATCCAAAACTCGTCTGAAATTCATGAAACTTGGCATGCTATCATGGAGCGGCATCAACATGCCGTGGTAAATTTGTTGTCCCATTTGGGGCAGGTTTGGGTATATGCTTCTCACAAACCGGAGCTTCTCACAACAAGCATGATGGTTTTCGGTAGGAAACGTCCCACCTTTGGGGACGAAACGATATCCGTTGCCTCTTATTGCTTTCAATTTTTTTTCTCGTGTCAACATAGAACAACAGGAGTGTTGTGTGAATTTTTGTGATTTTCCGGGGTTCGTTTGGACATTTTTATGCATTATGTGTGTTTTCAATGCATTTATGTGCATAATTCAAATTTGAACTACATGCGCATGCTCCAGTGCATATAAATTGGTTGAAAATCAAATCTGTGTCCTTGGGTGGATGCTTAGGTGCCATGCAAGAAATGGGAATGAATTTCAAACACCAGGGCACCGTTGATTGCCGGCAAAACATTCAGATTCCTGGTTTTTTAATTCTAGTAAATCCGAAACTCGTCTGAAATTCATGAAACTTGGCATGCTATCATGGAGCGGCATCAACATGCCGTGGTAAATTTTTTGTCCCATTTGGGGCAGGTTTGGGTATATGCCTCTCACAAACCGGAGCTTCTCACAACAAGCATGATGATTTTCGGTAGGGAACGCCCCACCTTTGGGGACGAAACGATATCCATTGCCTCTTATTGTTTTCAATTTTTTTCTCGTGTCAACATAGAACAACAGGAGTGTTGTGTGAATTTTTGTGATTTTTCAGGGTTTGTTCAGACATTTTTATGCATTAACTGAGTTTTCAATGCATTTATGTGCATAATTCAAATTTGAACTACATGCGCATGCTCCAGTGCATATAAATTGGTTAAAAAATCAAATCTGTGTCCTTGGGTGCATGCTTAGGTCCCATGCAAGAAATGGGAATGAATTTCAAACACCTGGGCACCGTTGATTGCCGGCAAAATGTTGAGATACTTTGTTTTTAAATTCTAGTAAATCTAAAACTCGTCTGAAATTCATGAAACTTGGCATGCTATCATGGAAGGGCACCCGACATGCTGTGGTATTTTTTGTGTCCATTTTGAGAGAAGGCGGACTCGAATAATGACAGCCAACAAAAGCATTTTGAAAAAAAATAGCTGCCACTTTAATATCTCAAGCGTTTGTATAATTCAAACCGTGTGCGTTCGGTTAACCATTCACGTGACCCCACGTGTCTTGGTTTTAACGTCTATAGGAGGTGTCGTGTGGACAGCTGCTTGACTGAACGGGAGGCGTGCGAGCGCAGTCTGGTGCGCAGGCTCACCGGGAAGCGTACAAGCTATTCAACGCAGGATCTGTGCATCTCTTCAACGCAAACGGTTCAGATTACGGTATGCAAATTAAAGCTAGATTTTGGCGCTAAGCCAAGAGACACTGCGATTTGTCAAAATATGCAGCTAAAAATCAATTTCACTATCTATTTTTTGCAACTAAAATTCAGTAATTAAGCATAGATTTCATTCATACTAGAGATTAAGCAGTCGTTCTAACCGGGAAGCGAGATAGCCTTGGACCGCCGCCTGCCTCGCTCCCACTGGTCTATATTAATGGCGCCACTGAGCGGCCGCACCCCCCATCCTCGCCACACACACAATTCCTCTCTCTCCGCCCGCATCCTCAACGCCGCTCTGAGTCCTCAAAGCCGTCAGTGTATGAGGATGCCGCCGAACCACCCCATCAGAGGGAGTGGCGACACCGGGGCCGCTGAAGCACCAGAGCATGGCGTGAATATGGAGACAGAGGTTTCTGTCCCCGCTGACGAGGTGGAGAACGAGGCTGCCAACAAGCGGAGGCGGGAAGGGAAAGAACCGCAAGCGACTCCAGCAGGCCTAGACTTCATCAACAACCTCCCCGATGATATGTTGATAGTCATCATATCCCTCCTCCCAATCCAAAATCGGGCGAGGACAGCCGCCGTTTCCCGACGGTGGCGCACCCTATGGCTCCGCACCCCTGTCGACCTCCTCCAGGCCCACAAGCTCTGCCATGGCTATCGCCAAAGCTTGGATGCGTTCTCCCAGATCCTCAGCAGTCACCATGGCCCAATCAAAGGCCTTATCGCGGGAAAGTTCCGTTCCAATGGCAAGGAGCGAGCCAAGCTTGACAAGTGGTTCCGATCCCGCGCCATAGATCAGCTTGAGAAGCTAAGTTATAATGATGGGCATATGAGCTTGCTACCAATGTCCGCGCTCCGCTTCGCGCCCACGCTGCGCCTCGCCAAGTTCATGAACTGCCATTCCCCCGGGGGGCCCTTAATGACGTGCCCGCTCTTTTTCTACCACAACTGAAGCACCTCGAGCTCATCGCCGTCCGCATCCCAAAGGATGACATGGAGCACCTGCTCCGCGGCTGTACTGCACTCGAGTTCCTTCATCTTCAGGAGATGAATTGGTCGAGTACCTTGCACATCACCTCCAGGACTCTCCGCACTATTTATGTGTGTTGCTGGTGCTGCAACGAGAGATCACAAAAGGTGGACCACAATATGGTCATCTAGGACATACCTTCACTTGAGAGATTACTTGTAGTTGATCAACAAGGTCCAACAAGAATCGATGTCATTTCTGCGCCGAAATTCAAAGTGGTGGGCTAATTGTCTGTCAAATACTACAACTTTTAGGTACAACAGTCGCCTTATATACCTCTCCTTCTTGATATCAACGTTATTTCTAGTTTTGAAGATGTATGTTCGTCTGTCATCCAGCGAAGCTTCACCCAGACTCTGGGCACAGTGAAGGTCTTGGCACTAGAATCTGTCATCCCCAACCTGGACCAAGTTTTTAGTTGCCTGAAATGCTTTCTCTGCCTGAAGAAGCTGTATATCGAGGTGATGTTCCTTTCTTGTTAAATGTTAACCATAAGGGAGTTCAATTTTTTCCACCTTTTCCCAAGTTTACAATGACAATGTACTACGATTTCTGAAGGAATTTTGGAGGATTTTAGGACATACACCCCCACCCCATATTGGTTGCTTCATTCATATGGTTACAATCGTCCATAAGCATTTCTCCTTTGGATTCATCTGTACTAGTTTTCTTAGGGAATTTTTCATCCAATCCAACCTCTTGTGAAGAACGCTACATGTTTCTAGATTGTAATCAAATGCCCATGTTAATCATGCGAGATCGAAGATGGCACGTTGGTGCATTTTACAAATCCTGCAAACCAAATGGGTGTGTAGCGGTGTTCAAAACTGCATGTAGGCACTAACACGTTCTCTTCTTTTGCAGTGCATATTAGGCCCGGTGGAAGATGTTTATAATGACAATCACATCGAATCCTGGATCTGCATCTCTCAAATATTACTTTGAACTCCTACCGAGGGACCCCACCGGAGATTACACTCGCCAGATTCTTTCTTGCTAGAGCAAAGGTGCTGAAGGTACTGAGGTTGAACACACATTTAATTAGGAAAGATAAATGGTATGATTATCAGAGCCGGCTGGTACTGTGGAATGGAAGTGCCTCCAAAAATGCCAAACTTCGTATTGGAAGAGCATATGGCAAAGCAATTGGAAATCATTGTGTCAAACTGATACATGACTTCTCAGCGGCTGATCCCTTTTCAGAAATGACGCGGTTTGCAATGTTTGAATTTGGGCATTGTAATCTTTGAATTTGAACCTTGCAATATTTATGGTATTTGCTATATTGAACCGTTTCTGTTCTCTTGTCTCAACGCAAATAGTTCATCCGGGTGAACCACATGTCGTGCATCGCACACACCTTGATCTGGTTGACCGTTTCTTTTGTGTTGCCTAATCACAAACAATTCATCCGAGTGAACTGTATGATGTACATCGCACACACCTTGATCTAGCTGACCGTTTCTTTTGTCTTGCCTAATCACAAACAGTTCATCCGAGTGAACTGTATGCTGTACATCGCACACACCTTCATATGGCTTCCCGTTTCTTTTGTTCCTCCTCATCGAAAATGGTTAATTGAACTGAACCGTATGTCCTGAATCGCGCACGCAACTAAAATCTGAACCGTGTTTGATGCATCCGTCATCGCAAACGTTTTGCACCTTTTTTGACGGGTTTTTTTACACTACCGTTTGCGATTATTGCATCGCACACAGTTTCGTCGAAGGGTCTCTGATCGTAGTGTCGCGTTAGCAGCATCCTGTAGTAGTGAATTCACGACGATAGTAAGGAGGAAAAAATTATTATCTCATTACAGCTTTCAAATCTTTCCAAGTTGTGGGTTGGTTATCAATGTTTTTCTTACAATGTACACTCCACCAAACAGAAGAAAAACCAGTAAATGCTCAAGTGGGAGCTCGTACTCTCTCAAGTTCAGAAAAATCATGGTGACTAAAAACTTGTTCTACTTCAAGCTTCCAAGATAGATAAATATCAGGATTAAATCTGACCTCAAATGATGGTAAAGAGATAACTTGACCATGTGCTTGTGTGTGTTGTCCCACCTCTCATCATGGTGAACATGTGTCCATCGTCCAAGAACTTCTATCTCCGGAACCTGTCATGATTAGGATAAACAAGAAACAAAATTCGAGAATAATGTTCCTATGAACTCCTAGGATGTGGTGGCAAAGCGTTCACAGTAAAGCAAATATCAATATCTTACAAGTTCTTACCATGCAATAGGTGGTAACAGGCAACCAGCGGTGTCAAATAACTCCGAAGATTAAGTAAAGCAATTGCCAAGGGAACATACGTATACATGGTGTATAAATATGTGGAGCTTGGAAGGCTTAAATATATGGTAGTAAAAGATTAGCACTAATCAATTCAAAGATGCAATGTTGAATAAACGCTCAACGACGGTACGATGCTGGTCCTAGGCTCGATCGGACTAGAGACGCGAGTCTAGAACACTAATGATGTCACAGCGCATCACAACTTGCATCAATAAAGGATATGAAGTAGCTCTGACAACAAGATATAAGTGAAGATCACTATGGCAGTAAACATAATGATGAGAAACAACTGCCAAGCGGGATATACCAACATCTCTCTCTCCAACTTTCCTCTGGAAAAGTTCGTGCCAATTTTATGATAATTTTTCTCAAGAATGGCACTGACTGAAGATCTCAAACACAAAAAGAATCACTCAATTCCGAGTTGATATGAGGAGTCAAAAAATTCTAAAACTGGCCTGAAAAACTGGAACAAGCTGCGTTCACGAACTTCAGAGGGAAAAACACCTATTTAGAAGCCGATTTTGAGGTGTCAACTATTGAAATAGCTTGTGCAACTATTCAGATGCGGCTCATTGCCAGCTTTAATTTGAGTACTCGCGGAGCCAAAACAGATTTCGTATGACGAAGATATGCCTGTTTTACAGAATAGTGCCGAAAACAGAGTCCAATCCGAGTTCAGCTACGAGATTGAGTCTAGATAGATCCGAATTTTGTTTTTTTTTCTTCTCTTTTTTCTCACACTTTTTTTCTTTTTATTTATTTCCTTTTTTTCTCCGACTTTTTTTAAACTTTTTCCTTTTTTTTCTTTGTCTTTTTCTCTCTCTCTTCCTCTTTCCAAAACAAACTAGATAAGATCCAGATTGGATCAAGCGAAGATGTGAACGACCTCAACTATGATTATGACAATGAACGGTGGGTAGCACATGGTGGAAATTGATGGATGGGGTGGTGGACAGCAGAAGAGGGATAACGATGCAGCGGCGGCATGACTAGTGTGAACAGAACTCGAAACTCTAAACGAACTAGACGCTAAGACAATGAACTGGACACGACGATGCAACCGATAATTCAACTATGCAAGCAATGGAAAGAAAATTGCAAAGGCTCGGACTGGCTTGGACAAAGGATGAACATATCTAACTTTTTATGGCTTTTTCTTGGACAATAGGTAAGAAAATAAATCTAATCTATGGATAACTAGAAATTCTCACCGAGCAACTTGAAAACTGATACCACTTGATAGAGGCGGGGTGTCCCGATCCATGGATACCACTTGATAGAGGCAAGGGGCCCGATCTTTAGATGAGGTGATATCTATCGATTTGGTGTAGATGACTTTGATGATCCAACTACAAACGTGCATGATGTTGCGCCTTAGCAATCGCTAAACCAACTCTGAGAGGTTATTGACCATGCCGGAGCACGATCAACCTGACCACGAAGGCGATAAAGCAATCTGAATATTGTGAATATATATGAATTGTTGATACAAGTGGGTTCTAAAAGCGGTCTTTGTCTGGTCGTTGGACACAAACGAAGTACACGAAATTGCAGAAGTGGCTAACTTTTAACTAATTAAAACCCAAAGAAAAATCTGCTAGATTGATCTAATTATATAGAGCAAGCAGTGGTGGCCAAGGAGGTGGGAGGACGTCCCAAGGCATCCTAAAACCAACCCTAGGTCGTACAAGGCTCATGGGCCCAAGTGGAGGTGATGCAAGACCTTTGAACTTGTAGTTTTACTCGGATTCTGCTGCAGCGTCTGATTGTTTCATCAGTATCTCAACGCCCCAGACGAATTTGAAGATGAATCCATTTGGGCTGGAAAGAGCACGAAATCGACTTGCCAACAAAAAATGAATCACCCAATTCGGAGTCCGGGTGAAAGAAATCTTGGTGTTTTGAGTCAGCTATGTCTGTGCAGTCCGAATCTGAGTCCAGAACGTGAGAGACTTGGACTCTATCTTCTCTTGGCCCAAAAGTGACGTGAGAAGACTTTTTGAACAACACCTAAACTTATCTTCATATGTGTGTCGGAGTTCTGGGAACCAGGGTACCCAGACTTGCCTGCCTGCGGCCCATGGCGTGGCTCCATCGACGGCCTGGTATGTCCCATCTACGCGACCATCAAGACAAGACCCTCGCGAGGGGCCAAGCCTCGCGACGCAGGTTACACCAAGACCTCCGGAGGGGGCAGCCTTTCCAGGCGGCCTTCTGAGGAGTGGAGATTTCTATGCAGGTGCCCAACCTCATGAGGTTGGGGTGACGCAAGCCATGACGACCAAGGCCAGGCGGGCGTCAGCGGGCGCAGAGGGGCCAGTTTCCTCTTTGGTGCTAAGGAGGCAAGCGCAGGCGCGGGGTCCCGAGGAATCAGGCAATGGTTTCCATTCCAATGCAACGAGACCAGGACCGCTACGACGGCAGGACGAATGTCATCACCGAGTCCACCGCAGCGTCACGACCAGAAGCTTTGCACGCGAAGACCACCTTTCATCAGGATAAGATGTACTAGTTGTCCCCTTCCAAATTGGCCATTGTGGGGGGGGGGGGGGGGGGGGGGGGGGGGGGGGGGGGAAGAGGATCGAGGCCACTATAAATATAGGTTAGCCACCACCATAGCAAGGGGCTCGAGATCGCATCCTTTCCACCCTCAACAGAGCAGACCTCGCGAGGTTGTTCTTCCCTTGTACTAGTTCATCCTTAGCCCCCCGTGAGGCAAATCCACCACAAAGCAGGAGTAGGGTCTTACACCGCAAGGTGGCCGAACCTGGGTAAATTGTCGTGTCCATTTTCTTCCTTGTTCATACAGCTAGGCCGTGGGGGGCGACGAATTGGTTGGCTGGAGAGGTTGAGTTCTTCGCACATGCCCCAGAGTTCGAACCATCCTTGGGTCCGCGAAGCCCTGAATCCGACATCTAGCATGCCAGGTAGGGGCGTGTCAATGGTCCGCCTCTTCATCAGCTGCACTCTGCCCGTGCTGCATGGTTCCCATGGCAGGCGCTGCCCCACCCGTCGGGCCGCCGAGCGCATTCGGAGGCATCACATGCCTTCGAGCTTTCTCCCCCGTCGTGTGACAGGTGCGGTGGTCGTTGAAGTTCTGGCTGGTGCTGCCCCCGCGGTATGATGGCGCGGCGGACCCCACGGAGTTCCTCCGGGTGTATGCGGAGGCCATCTGGGTGGCGGGCGGTGATGGCAAGGTCATGGTGAACTGGCTCCCCATGGCTCTCACGGGTGTGCCGCGCTCCAGGCTGCTCAGCCTGCCAGAATCTTCGGTGGCCTCCTTGGAGGAGCTGCGCGATCTGTTCATCGCGTGCTTCTTGGCACCGGCGGCCCATGCCGTTGCAGCTGTCGGCGTTCTGGGAACGGGGGTCCCCAGACTTGCCTGCCTGCGGCCCACGGCGTGGCTGTGCTAGCAGGCCTGTACGGCCCACCTTCATCAACAAGGCATTCAAGACCCTCGCGAGGGGCCAAGCCTCGCGAGGCGGACGACGCAAGGCTTCCTCAGGAGCGGCCTCGCTAGGCAGGCTCGCGAGGGGCGGAGAGATCAAGGCGGGGCAAACCTCATGAGGTTCTCGTGACGTGAGCCATGACGATCAAGATCAGGCGGGCGCCAGGCGGGCGCCAGCGCGCGCAGTGTCCTTGCTTCCTCTTTGGTGCTAAGGGAGCAAGCGCAGGCGCAGAGTACCGAGGCATCAAGCAAAGGTTTCCATATCGGTGCAACGAGACCAAGACCAGCAGGACGGCAAGACGGAGGTCACCATGGAGCCCAAGGCGGCGTCACCACCAGAGCCTTTGCAGGCGAAGACCACTTTTGTCAGGCTAAGCTGTACTAGATGTTCCCCTTCAAATCTGGCCGTTGTGGGATCCCTTCCCGCTCAATATTTGGGAAGAGGACCAGGGCCTATATAAGTAGAACTAGCCACCACAGTAGGGGGGAGATACCATCTTCCATCCTCTCACCCACAAGCTCACCGAGCACAAGAACACCTCAACCTCAGGAGGCTGTTCTTCCCCTTGTACTGTTCATCATCAGCCCGAGAGGCAATCCACCACTACCACACTGGAGTAGGGTATTACACCATACCGGTGGCCTGAACCAGTATAAATCTTGTGTCTTTTGTGTTGTGAGTTCGTCGAGTTCGTGCTCGAGATCTTAGCTAGTTATGACGCGGATCGGTAGGAGGGATAGAACTTCGCGCGCACCCCAGTGTTCGAACCTTAAGGGTTTTGCTGGAACCCGAGATCTGACATTTGGCGCGCCAGGTAGGGGTGCGCCGTAGCCCTCCCTTCGCCGATCTACGCTCCGCCGCCGCCGCGCTCCGCCCTCATGGCCGGCGCGTCGCTACCGGCTCCGACGGCCGGCGCTGACGACGGGGCCAGGGGGCTCCGAGCCCTGGCCCCCGCCCTGCGGCAGGTGCAGTGGCCACCCAAGTTCAAGCCGGAGATGCCGCCGCACTACGATGGCGCGGCGGACCCAACAGCTTTCCTGCTGGCATACGAGGAGGCCGTCCTCGAGGCCGGGGGCGACGACAAGGTCATGCCCAACTGGTTTCCCATGGCCCTCACCGGCGCGCCGCGCGCCTGGCTGGTCAACCTCCCCGGATCCACGGTGGCGTCTTGGGAGGAGCTGGGCGACCTCTTCACTGCGCGCTATGCGGCACCGGTGCACCACGCGGTCGCGGCCTTGCTAGGCGGCTCTCAAGCACCGCCTTCAGACCGTCATGTCAAGCCATTCCTTCGCTAGATCGGCGCCGCTTCCAAGTGCTCGAGGGCTCCGCCGGGCTGGGCTGCGCCCGAGGCCGACCTCACCTTTGACTCAGAAGACCAGCCCGCCACCACTGTCGGCTCGGGTATGCTCCCGATGCTCTGCACTCCCACCATCTGCAACGTGGCCATCACCAAGACCCTCATCGACGGCGGCGCCGGCCTCAACGTGCTCTCCGTGGAGGCCTTCAACCTTCTTCACGTACCACTTGAGCGGCTCAGCCTCAGCAAGCCTTTCTCAGGGGTAGGTGGCGGCGCCGCCCACTCCCTGGGGCAGATCCGCCTCCCCGTCACCTTCGGCACGCGCGACAACTACCGCACCGAGCTGGTCGACTTCGACATCGCCCGCATCGGTCTCCCGTACAACGCCATCCTCGGGTACCCGGCACTAGCCCAATTCATGGCAGCGACCCATCCGGCCTACAACCTCATGAAGATGCCTGGAAGCAAGGGCGTCCTCACCATCAAGGGGGACGCCAAGGAAGCCTTGGCAGCGCTCAAGCTCGCCCTCAAGACCGCCGTGGCGGCGCAGCCCGACGACGCAGGCACCTCCGAGCCCAAGGAAGCCGCACCAACCAAGAAGAAGCAGCTGTTCACCCAAGACAAGGCGGAAACCAAGCAGGTGCCGGTCGATGAGGATGCGACCTCAGGAG
>JAAAWM010009982.1:0-32010 GCA_036873465.1 Thinopyrum obtusiflorum
CATTGCCTCAGTCTCTAGACATATCACACACGCACACTGTCTCTCTCTCTCTCACAAACACGCTCAACAAGGGTTTCCCCGTGAATAACTTACCGTCTATTCATCAACAGTCGTGGCAGTACGGCGAACACGAGACATGAAAAAGAATAAATCTACACGTGCTTAGACCACCTAGTATGACTACTAGGACTAGAGCAAGCCAAAAAGCGCGCCGCCGTCACCCCCTCCTTATCGGCGACGAGAAAACCTTTGTTTTACACAGTCGAGAAGGCATTGTGCTAAGGCCTCACATGCTGAGGCGTTGAATAGAATGTAGATGCTAGTTTACGGAAACAAGTATCGATAATACGTTTGTATCTCCATACTTATATTTCTTCTCTTATAAAAAAACCGAGTTGGTGATGATGGTACGCGTGCCATCTTGCAATATAGACCGTCCGATCTATATCTGACTGATGGAAATTAAACTAAAAGATACCCGCACCCCTCTCCACATTTGCAGGCAAGACCTTCCCTCGTTCATCCTTATCTCCAACAACCTCATTGTTGAGCAATTAAGAAAGGAAGCCTCTGGAACAAACTGGCCTGGTGGCCACTGCCGGCGTCATCAATCCCCATGCCTCCGCTCAGTCCGACCACCAATCACCACCACGCCCCACTATTCTTCACCTTATCTCCTATTTCTCGAGATATCATTAGTTTTTACACATGGGATTACTCCCGCATGGGTCAATCACAACAAGTGTTTTTATAAAAAAATGCATCTTGATGTTCCGTGCAATGCACGGATCTTGCTAGTACTCCTACAGAAGACTAAGTTGGTGATGATGGTGTGTCTGCCATCCGTCGTTTGTGACCATTAGATCTACATCTAACGACTGTGAGGTAAGTTGTTGCCTTTTCTCACCAACATCCCACTTGTCTACCAATTTGCAGAAAAACCCATAATTAGTATCTTAAAACCAACCACATCCCTCCCTGACCTCACCAAAACAGCCCAAGGAATATATTCTAATTGAAACATAATATATCTCTAGTGATATACATATATCAAAATTAGATTGTTTTGTATCAAGTTTGTGAATAAGTATTATTCTAATTATGATTCGTTGCAACGCACATGAACATTGCTAGTATTTCCAACCATGCAATTTTTTCCCTAGTATTCCATAGTTTCGAGTTTTCCATCAAGATATTAGTCACTCATGGTTGATATTTACTTTCAATCATGTACACATATGCACTATGTAACTAGCCTTACTTAATGGGTTCCAAAGCTTAACTTTCACTCCTACTTACAATATGTAGAGTATTTAACAAAAAACTAACACTTTCAACCAGCCCTAGGAAGAATCTATTGTACAAAAAATAGCAAAAACATACCCAAAATTTCTTAATCCACGCCAAAAACTACTACCTACCGATTAGGTTAGTTTAAACCCATTTATGACAGGGTTGGCCCACACGTCCGTGCTGATGAGGCAGCTTAAACCAACACATTTTGTTTGACCATTGACACGAGGGACCCACATCTGACCATCTATCCTGTTATTCCCCCTCAAATCATTATTTTTCCTGAACATTACTTCAAATAGTACTGGTGCGTGTTCGTCGGTGGCGCCGGTGATGAGCGAGTTGGCCGCCACTCCACCGGACGGGCCGGACGCTGCGCTGGCCTCCGCACGGGTTGGCAGGCTGGCCCGAGCATGACTCACGAGCGAGCAAGCCGCCACGCTGGCCTTCGCTCGAGCCAGATGGCTGGCCTTAGCACGGCGCGCGCGAGCAAGCCGCCGCGCCGCCGTGCCAATCTAGCTAGCAAACCTTGCAGACAAGCAGCTGGACGGAGCTATCTTGGCTAGCTAGCGGCCACGAGCGCCGGACGGAGCTGGCATCCGGGCTGCCGCAAGATGGGCTCCGCACCGCCGATGGTTTTGACCTCGCCTTCTGCCGGCGGCGGTAGCTGTGTCCCATGGCCAAGGATGACTAGGTGGACGGGCCGTAGGTAGGAGGTCACTCGGGGATTTTTGTGCAGACTGACATGTAGGTCCCACAAGTCATAACGCCCGGTCGAATAGAAGGTGTTGACTTAATGGGCGACATGGGCCCTGTTTGGATACTCTAAGTCAGAGGTTAGATTCTAACCCCGAACTAACTCTAACCAAAGTGGTGTTTGGATGGCAGGGTTAGATTGACAACAAATGTATCCAAACAGGGCCATGGGTTGAAACGTGCCTATAACGGCACTTTGTAGAGTAGTCGTTTCTTGGTAGGGCTGGTTGGTAAGAGCATGTACAATGGTTGATAAGGTAGTCTTATCTTAAGTCTGCCACGTATGCAAGTGGTAGTAGTTTCTTGGCATTATTAGTGGTTTCTTGCATTATTAGGGGTTTCTTGTAAGGAACAATGTACTACTAGCGACAAAAGGCGATTCTAGGTTGCGTTGTACTCCAACGAGTACTACTAGTGTTCGCGGGAGTGTATACCTCATTTTGTGGGTTCGATCCCGGCCGAATGCACGGTGGCCTTTTTTTAAATAGTAACTTCGCTGCGAGCCAATATTTTACACGGGTAGTTTGAGTTTTGAAGTCAAACGGACGTGCGGTACCACAATCTGGGTGCACTGGATAGCCTAGCCACATGAACGGGTTTTCCTTCCCAGCATCTCGTGGCTCGCATGCTCGCCCTAGCCGCACCTTGCTTGCAGCTTCCTCATCAGCTAGTAGCATATTTAAACTAGCGCCTCCCAATTAAGCCCGAGGAGCCGGAAAAGCCTGGCGGGGCATTGGGAACTATGCAATATGGGGGGGGGGGGGGGGGGGGGGGGGGGGGGGGGGGGGGGGGGGGGGGGGGGGGGGGGGGGGGGGGGGGGGGGGGGGGGGGGGGGGGGGGGGGGGGGGGGGGGGGGGGGGGGGGGGGGGGGGGGGGGGGGGGGGGGGGGGGGGGGGGGGGGGGGGGGGGGGGGGGGGGGGGGGGGGGGGGGGGGGGGGGGGGGGGGGGGGGGGGGGGGGGGGGGGGGGGGGGGGGGGGGGGGGGGGGGGGGGGGGGGGGGGGGGGGGGGGGGGGGGGGGGGGGGGGGGGGGGGGGGGGGGGGGGGGGGGGGGGGGGGGGGGGGGGGGGGGGGGGGGGGGGGGGGGGGGGGGGGGGGGGGGGGGGGGGGGGGGGGGGGGGGGGGGGGGGGGGGGGGGGGGGGGGGGGGGGGGGGGGGGGGGGGGGGGGGGGGGGGGGGGGAGTACCCTCCACTTCCAACTGTAGCTCCTTGGCCCTGAGATTCAAGAGTTCAAAACTGGTGCACTATACTAGAAGTACAGTACATCGCACTACTAGTTGAGAAACTAGTACTAGTACTGCTACAGTACGAGTACGTACTCCTCCGTCACATAATGTAAGACATTTTTTGACACTAGTTGGAGTGTACAAACAATAGCAAAAACATACCCAAAATTTCTTAATCCACGCTAAAAACTACTAGCTAGTGCCCAAAATTTCTTACTAGTGCTATTATTTACAGTATAATGCAATCCCATAACGTCCCATAATGCTAGTACTAGTAGTAAATAATAGCCTCACCCCTTCGCTAAGGAACGATCTACAGTTGGAAGGGACGAGGCCCTGCGGTTACTACGCTCTTATCTCCTCCTCGCCAGTTCCCCTCCCCCCGAAGAGAAGGCAGTTCGTCACTGCTCCCATGGAATCGCCAGATGGTTCTCCTCCTCGTCAGGGCTGGGAGACCTTGGACGACGATCCTCTAGGAGAAATCGCACACCGCTCTGACGTCCTCACCGCCGCAAGATTCGGTGCTTCCTGCACCAACTTTTTCAAGACGGTGCTTAAAATGGCTTGGGAAAAGGCCATGCTTGTTGGTCTTCCATGCGTCCTCGAGGAGAAGGTTCTTCTATGGGACAATCCTTCGAACAGTCCACCGCTCCCTGGCCATGGTTGCACGTTGACTCCGCTAGAGTTGCCGACGTTGAGAGGTAGTCGGATTTTGTCTGATGAGCAGGTCAGTAATGGAGTTTGATCATGTAGTACTTAGTTATTTCATTTCCATCCCGTAATTTCTCCGCTGCCCACCGTCTTATATATAGGTCTGGGTCGGTGCCAACGAAGATTGGATTGCATACCTCTGGCCGGATACCACCATTATTTTGCACAACATCCACAGCAGTGCGGCCGTTCCGGTAGACCCCTTCTCCACCATTGGGATCAGCCTTCCGGACTGGCTGGGCTTGAATACGTATGATGATGCCTACATGAGATTGAAGAAGATAGCAATTGCGGACCCGCCGACAAAGCGATGCGGCTACGACGATTACTATCTCATCGCGGTGTTCGACATAAGGATTGCCATCAATGCAAGAGGCAGTAACGGCAGAGACTAGCGCATGTTGGCGGCGGCAGATTTGTACCCCTACACGTTCGAAGACGCCGTGCGCCATCTAGGCCGCATCTTCGCTGTGACAAGCCAGGGGACTTGTTTCATCTGGTTGCCATCCTACGGTACGGGAGATTACAAACGGAATGCACAAACCATCATTTGCATCCCTAACGGTACTCCATTATTTTGCAGGGATCAGTCATCCCGCGATCAAAATAAGATCGTCGATCCTGGATGTGCATTTGCATCTGTGATTCGGTCTAACCTGGAACCTTGTAGCTGACTTTGGCATATTGGGATCAACTATCTTAGCAATTGTTTCCCATGGTACCACTGATGTGCAACATGGTCACACAATCTACCATGATCGGACCGTCACCATCTACCCAGGTATTCCATTTTTTAACCCTCTCGCCTTCTCTTTCATTGTTGTACTAGTACTCTACTTACGTACTAGTAGGAGTACTTTTTACCTTGGAGGACGCGTATAGCTAGCTAGGCCCTTGAACACTTGAACCCACTAGCTACCACCATTTTTGTTTTTCCATGTCTTACTATCTCATCCATGTAGCTAAGAGTGGCTATATATAATAAGCCGGTTATTTTACTTCCTCTATACCGGAGTAGTACTATTTGCTGCACAGTATTACTGACCGCCATATTTGAGCACAAGCTGGTTGGTAAGAGCATGTACAATGGTTGATAAGGTAGTCTTATCTTAAGTCTGCCACGTATGTAAGTGGTAGTAGTTTCTTGGCATTATTAGTGGTTTCTTGCATTATTAGGGGTTTCTTGTAAGGAACAATGTACTACTAGCGACAAAAGGCGATTCTAGGTTGCGTTGTACTCCAACGAGTACTACTAGTGTTCGCGGGAGTGTATACCTCGTTTTGTGGGTTCGATCTCGGCCGAATGCACGGCGGCCTTTTTTTTAAATAGTAACTTCGCTGCGAGCCAATATTTTACACGGGTAGTTTGAGTTTTGAAGTCAAACGGACGTGCGGCACCACAATCTGGGTGCACTGGGTAGCCACGTGAACGGGTTTTCCTTCCCAGCATCTCGTGGCTCGCATGCTCGCCCTAGCCGCACCTCGCTTGCAGCTTCCTCATCAGCTAGTAGCATATTTAAACTAGCGCCTCCCAATTAAGCCCGAGGAGCCAGAAAAGCCTGGCGGGGCATTGGGAACTATGCAATATGGCTCTGTACGTAAAGTGCTCTACTACTACTCTGTAGCTTGTGGCGTTGCACGCATGGACTTCACTCCATTATCGGCTCTACTATAAAAGAAATTCCTCTTGACGTGTTTTGTTTGAAATGGAGGCAAAAGCTTTGCTTCATCTCATTCATAAAGAAGGAACTACTAACAAATGGGGGGGGGGGGGGGGGGGGGGGGGGGGGGGGGGGGGGGGGGGGGGGGGGGGGGGGGGGGGGGGGGGGGGGGGGGGGGGGGGGGGGGGGGGGGGGGGGGGGGGGGGGGGGGGGGGGGGGGGGGGGGGGGGGGGGGGGGGGGGGGGGGGGGGGGGGGGGGGGGGGGGGGGGGGGGGGGGGGGGGGGGGGGGGGGGGGGGGGGGGGGGGGGGGGGGGGGGGGGGGGGGGGGGGGGGGGGGGGGGGGGGGGGGGGGGGGGGGGGGGGGGGGGGGGGGGGGGGGGGGGGGGGGGGGGGGGGGGGGGGGGGGGGGGGGGGGGGGGGGGGGGGGGGGGGGGGGGGGGGGGGGGGGGGGGGGGGGGGGGGGGGGGGGGGGGGGGGGGGGGGGGGGGGGGGGGGGGGGGGGGGGGGGGGGGGGGGGGGGGGGGGGGGGGGGGGGGGGGGGGGGGGGGGGGGGGGGGGGGGGGGGGGGGGGGGGGGGGGGGGGGGGGGGGGGGGGGGGGGGGGGGGGGGGGGGGGGGGGGGGGGGGGGGGGGGGGGGGGGGGGGGGGGGGGGGGGGGGGGGGGGGGGGGGGGGGGGGGGGGGGGGGGGGGGGGGGGGGGGGGGGGGGGGGGGGGGGGGGGGGGGGGGGGGGGGGGGGGGGGGGGGGGGGGGGGGGGGGGGGGGGGGGGGGGGGGGGGGGGGGGGGGGGGGGGGGGGGGGGGGGGGGGGGGGGGGGGGGGGGGGGGGGGGGGGGGGGGGGGGGGGGGGGGGGGGGGGGGGGGGGGGGGGGGGGGGGGGGGGGGGGGGGGGGGGGGGGGGGGGGGGGGGGGGGGGGGGGGGGGGGGGGGGGGGGGGGGGGGGGGGGGGGGGGGGGGGGGGGGGGGGGGGGGGGGGGGGGGGGGGGGGGGGGGGGGGGGGGGGGGGGGGGGGGGGGGGGGGGGGGGGGGGGGGGGGGGGGGGGGGGGGGGGGGGGGGGGGGGGGGGGGGGGGGGGGGGGGGGGGGGGGGGGGGGGGGGGGGGGGGGGGGGGGGGGGGGGGGGGGGGGGGGGGGGGGGGGGGGGGGGGGGGGGGGGGGGGGGGGGGGGGGGGGGGGGGGGGGGGGGGGGGGGGGGGGGGGGGGGGGGGGGGGGGGGGGGGGGGGGGGGGGGGGGGGGGGGGGGGGGGGGGGGGGGGGGGGGGGGGGGGGGGGGGGGGGGGGGGGGGGGGGGGGGGGGGGGGGGGGGGGGGGGGGGGGGGGGGGGGGGGGGGGGGGGGGGGGGGGGGGGGGGGGGGGGGGGGGGGGGGGGGGGGGGGGGGGGGGGGGGGGGGGGGGGGGGGGGGGGGGGGGGGGGGGGGGGGGGGGGGGGGGGGGGGGGGGGGGGGGGGGGGGGGGGGGGGGGGGGGGGGGGGGGGGGGGGGGGGGGGGGGGGGGGGGGGGGGGGGGGGGGGGGGGGGGGGGGGGGGGGGGGGGGGGGGGGGGGGGGGGGGGGGGGGGGGGGGGGGGGGGGGGGGGGGGGGGGGGGGGGGGGGGGGGGGGGGGGGGGGGGGGGGGGGGGGGGGGGGGGGGGGGGGGGGGGGGGGGGGGGGGGGGGGGGGGGGGGGGGGGGGGGGGGGGGGGGGGGGGGGGGGGGGGGGGGGGGGGGGGGGGGGGGGGGGGGGGGGGGGGGGGGGGGGGGGGGGGGGGGGGGGGGGGGGGGGGGGGGGGGGGGGGGGGGGGGGGGGGGGGGGGGGGGGGGGGGGGGGGGGGGGGGGGGGGGGGGGGGGGGGGGGGGGGGGGGGGGGGGGGGGGGGGGGGGGGGGGGGGGGGGGGGGGGGGGGGGGGGGGGGGGGGGGGGGGGGGGGGGGGGGGGGGGGGGGGGGGGGGGGGGGGGGGGGGGGGGGGGGGGGGGGGGGGGGGGGGGGGGGGGGGGGGGGGGGGGGGGGGGGGGGGGGGGGGGGGGGGGGGGGGGGGGGGGGGGGGGGGGGGGGGGGGGGGGGGGGGGGGGGGGGGGGGGGGGGGGGGGGGGGGGGGGGGGGGGGGGGGGGGGGGGGGGGGGGGGGGGGGGGGGGGATTATTATGCATGGACCTTGACTATGTACGTCACCATGTGTCCAGATCTGAGACGGCGCGTGTACCAGATGAACGGCGCCGAGTTCGACCCCCGTGATGCTACGTGGGTGCCGAGGAACACTCTTGGAGAGTACTCGCTTTTCATTGGGGACAGCTACCCCATTGTGAAGTGGATGCCACCTTCCGTGCATGACACGGAAGGCCTGCCGTTCATGAAGCATGGTTGTGTCTTCAGTGCGCACCGCCGGATGAACGACATGCTGGGACACGCTATCCCCGATTTATGCCGCTTCAACTTGGATGAGTCTCCATCGTGTGGAACCGGACTAGAAAGCTGCGACAATGATTCCCGTTGCCCACCGCTATGGATCATGCCATCCATGAAGAACACCCAGGACTGGAACCTGGAGGAGGACATGTAGCCGATCTATAACGTGTAAGTGGAGTACGGTAAATTTTGAACGGTAGCGCTGTGAATATATGTAGACTAGTCGTGCACAAATTTATCACAGGGGGGGGGGGGGGGGGGGGGGGGGGGGGGGGGGGGGGGGGGGGGGGGGGGGGGGGGGGGGGGGGGGGGGGGGGGGGGGGGGGGGGGGGGGGGGGGGGGGGGGGGGGGGGGGGGGGGGGGGGGGGGGGGGGGGGGGGGGGGGGGGGGGGGGGGGGGGGGGGGGGGGGGGGGGGGGGGGGGGGGGGGGGGGGGGGGGGGGGGGGGGGGGGGGGGGGGGGGGGGGGGGGGGGGGGGGGGGGGGGGGGGGGGGGGGGGGGGGGGGGGGGGGGGGGGGGGGGGGGGGGGGGGGGGGGGGGGGGGGGGGGGGGGGGGGGGGGGGGGGGGGGGGGGGGGGGGGGGGGGGGGGGGGGGGGGGGGGGGGGGGGGGGGGGGGGGAGGTCCAACAATGATGATACTACAGTACATTATGCTTCTGGCAATCTGACACCAATTGAACTGCTGCACGTCCACCGCGAGGGCGAGGGCGAGGGAGAGGGAGAGGGAGAGGGCGTTGTAGTCAAAACCCTCTCCTCGTCCTGTGAACCACCGCGCGTGTGGGCGAGGGAGAGGCGTAGTAAGCAAACTTCTCCTCGTTCGGCGAGTTGACGGGACACATCAAAGCAGTACTAGTACTAGTCCATACTGCATCCTTTCCAGTTAATATGGCTTAATTTGAAACAAGAAAAATACACTGGCAGTCAACGTATGTAACAATACGCTCTTTACGGTCACTATATATAGTTTTGCGGTGATTATACGATCACTAGCTCATCGTAGAGCACCGTATTGCACCCTACTGACCGGCCACATAGTCGAGGTGGCACTTTGTTGACTGGTTAAATTGTCACCTGGTTTCTGGGTCCCACCTGTCAGTTGGCAGAGCAAAGAAATCAACTAAAAAACAAAGAGTGTAGTACATCTACACTTCCAATGCATTTAGCCTTTAATCTAAATCGATATTGATTGACAAATGCACCAACTTGTGCTCTAGGTATAGGCTACATGTCTATCCTTAATTACAGCATGCAACGACCTTCATTTAATCTTCTTCTCTCAATGGCCGCATGCACACATAAGTCTGCTACTTTTGGGCGTTAATTATGCCCTGGTCAATGTGTAAATCTCTAAATGTACAGTCTTTCACGGACGTAGGGAGTAGGTTGAGCACTTGAGCGTGAGCGTGTGTGTTGCGTCGTGTGCTGTGTGCCGCATGGGTGTGTGAGTGTTGCGTGCGTCCATGTGTACGTGTGAGTGTTGCATGTTGCATGCATGCATGGGGCTTACTCCCTCCCATTGACATGTTCATATTTCAAGCTTCCTCTGTTCCCTCCATATGGTGATACTCCCTCTGTTCCCAAATACGGAGTAAAATCCTCCCTCTGTACCCAAATACAGAGTATTTGTCTTTCTAGAGATTTCAACAAGTGACTACGTACGGAGCAAAATGAGTGAAGTGAGCGTAGAGGCATAGGGATAATGTAGAAAGGAAGTCTTCGCGATCCATTATTCCCCATCTCGGTCAGAGAGAACTATTCAACTAGTCTTCGTAGTGAAGTGACAATACACGCTACAGCAGATGGGACACTTAACTAATAAGCTGAACCAGCGTGTTGGTGTTACTAAATCAGCCTTACCCAATACTGCCATCATGTTTGCCAGTAGAGCACGCTTCTGTCCTCCATTAACTGACAGGGGGGGGGGGGGGGGGGGGGGGGGGGGGGGGGGGGGGGGGGGGGGGGGGGGGGGGGGGGGGGGGGGGGGGGGGGGGGGGGGGGGGGGGGGGGGGGGGGGGGGGGGGGGGGGGGGGGGGGGGGGGGGGGGGGGGGGGGGGGGGGGGGGGGGGGGGGGGGGGGGGGGGGGGGGGGGGGGGGGGGGGGGGGGGGGGGGGGGGGGGGGGGGGGGGGGGGGGGGGGGGGGGGGGGGGGGGGGGGGGGGGGGGGGGGGGGGGGGGGGGGGGGGGGGGGGGGGGGGGGGGGGGGGGGGGGGGGGGGGGGGGGGGGGGGGGGGGGGGGGGGGGGGGGGGGGGGGGGGGGGGGGGGGGGGGGGGGGGGGGGGGGGGGGGGGGGGGGGGGGGGGGGGGGGGGGGGGGGGGGGGGGGGGGGGGGGGGGGGGGGGGGGGGGGGGGGGGGGGGGGGGGGGGGGGGGGGGGGGGGGGGGGGGGGGGGGGGGGGGGGGGGGGGGGGGGGGGGGGGGGGGGGGGGGGGGGGGGGGGGGGGGGGGGGGGGGGGGGGGGGGGGGGGGGGGGGGGGGGGGGGGGGGGGGGGGGGGGGGGGGGGGGGGGGGGGGGGGGGGGGGGGGGGGGGGGGGGGGGGGGGGGGGGGGGGGGGGGGGGGGGGGGGGGGGGGGGGGGGGGGGGGGGGGGGGGGGGGGGGGGGGGGGGGGGGGGGGGGGGGGGGGGGGGGGGGGGGGGGGGGGGGGGGGGGGGGGGGGGGGGGGGGGGGGGGGGGGGGGGGGGGGGGGGGGGGGGGGGGGGGGGGGGGGGGGGGGGGGGGGGGGGGGGGGGGGGGGGGGGGGGGGGGGGGGGGGGGGGGGGGGGGGGGGGGGGGGGGGGGGGGGGGGGGGGGGGGGGGGGGGGGGGGGGGGGGGGGGGGGGGGGGGGGGGGGGGGGGGGGGGGGGGGGGGGGGGGGGGGGGGGACTTCATAGATTACAACCTTCAGCAAACAGAGGTCGAGCCAAAAGCTCGACGCGTCTCGTTCATAGTAGGCAGGAGTGTCCGGCGGGCCGCGAGGCTTGATGGCGGCGGTATCCAACGATGGAAGGGTGATCTCTCGCTAGGTGTAGATATCCACGAGACGCCACGGACTACCGGATTGGTGGATGAGGACGATCCAGTTGGCCTTCATGCCCGCCCAGTAGTGGCCGCACATGAAGGACAGGTGGACGGGTAGTGGTAGCATGTCGAGGGGCACCACGGCAACCACCATAGGATCGTCAAGTCGGTGTCTGGGCCACCTGCGAGGATCGGGCATCAGCAAGCAGGGTGTCTTGAAAAGAGCTGGCCGGTTGCAGATGAGTAGACGATACAAAGACACCGAGCATGTGGCCAGACGGACGGTGCTGAGCAGGTCCATACGATTATAGATCTGCTCCAAGAGAACATTGAGGAGGGAATTCCAATCGTGGCTCTGCGTGTCAGTGGGTTCTGCCATACGGTTTTTTAGGGCGCTGAATGATTGGGGTTTTCGGTGCCTGTGAGCCAGTGGGGAAGTGGATTCGGGCGGGCGAGCGAACAAGATGGCGTGTGTGGCCAAGCTGTGAGCGGGGGATATGGTACGCGCGAGCTACCAAGGAAGATGGCGCGGGCGGGCGAGCAGTGAGCGGGGGGAAATGGTGTGCGGCCGATGATGGGGAAGAGAGGAGGAAGAAGAAAAGAGGAGGAAGAAGAGTGAAAGACTGGGAAGAAAGTGCATTAAATCTCAATTCTACTAGTACTACTACTAGGATATACCGTCCTTCGGAGTGTAAATAGTTACGTCGATGACATGTGGGTCTACCTCAAGAGGGCCCATATGTGAGTTAATGGAGGAGAGAGGTACGTAGGCATATTTGCGGAAGCGTGCTCCACTGGCACACATGATGGCAGTACTGGGTAAGGCTGATTTAGTAACACCAACACGCTGGTTCAGCTTATTAATTAAGTGTCCCATCTGCTGCAGCGTGTATTGTCACTTCACTGTGAAGACTAGTTGAATTGTTCTCTCTGACTGAGATGGGGAATAATGGATCGCGAAGACTTCCTATCTGTAGTATCCCCATGCCTGACGCTCATCCTGTCCAACAAGATGAAACATTGGCCAAGGCACCCGGTGCCAATAATGTAGGAGTACTAGTACTACCTCCTTTCCGGTTGGGGGGGGGGGGGGGGGGGGGGGGGGGGGGGGGGGGGGGGGGGGGGGGGGGGGGGGGGGGGGGGGGGGGGGGGGGGGGGGATGAGCTAGTGATCGTATAATAACCGCAAAACTATATATAGTGACTGTAAAGAGCATATTGTTAATGCACTCGTTTTCCTCAAAAAATTATGTTTACCAATGCATTAATTTTGTGTCAAACTTTGACCATCTACTCCGTCCATCCAGGTGAATAAGTCATGTTTGGTTGTGCACCGTGACCAAGGAGGGAAAAACAAGAGAACTTAATGTTTATTTGCTACTCCCTCCGTTCCTAAATATTTACTTTTTAGACATTCAAATGGACTACAACATATGGATGTATGTAGACATATTTTAGAGTGTAGATTCACTCATTTTGCTCCGTACGTAGTCACTTGTCGAAATCTCTAGAAAGACAAATAATACGTCTTTGGGAACAGAGGGAGGCTTTTACTCCATATTTGGGAACAGATGGATTATCACCATATGGAGGGAAGAGAGGAAGCTTGTAATATGAACATGTCAATGGGAGGGAGTAAAAGCCTCGTGCATGCATGCATGCAACATGCAACACTTACACGTACACATGGACGCACGCAACACTCACGCACCCATGCGGCACACAGCACACGACGCAACACACACGCTCACGCTCAAGTGCTCAACATACACCCTACGTCCCTGAAAGACTATACATTTAGTGATTTACACGTTGACCAGGGCATAATTAATGCCCAAAAGTAGCAGACTTATGTGTGCATGCGACCATTGAGAGAAGAAGATTAAATGAAGGTTGTTGCATGCTGTAATTAAGGATAGACATGTAGCCTATAGCTAGAGCACAAGTTGGTGCATTAGTCAATCAATATAGATTTAGATTAAAGTCTAAATGCATTGGAAGTGTAGATGTACACTCTTTGTTTTTTAGCCGATGTACACACTTTGCTGCCAACTGACAGGTGGGACCCAGAAACTAGGTGACAATTTATCTAGTCAACAAAGTGCCACATCGACTATGTGGCTGGTCAGTAGGGTGCAATACGGTGCTCTACGATGAGCTAGTGATCGTATAATAACCGCAAAACTATATATAGTGACTGTAAAGAGCATATTGTTACATACTTTGACCGCCAGTGTATTTTTCTCATTTAAAATTAATCCATATTAACTGGAAAGGACACAGTATGGACTAGTACTAGTACTGCTTTGATGTGTCCCGTCAACTCGCCGAACGAGGAGAAGCTTGCTAACTACGCCTCTCCCTCCCCCACGCGCGCGGTGGCTCGCAGGATGAGGAGAGGGTTTTGACTACAGCGCCCTCTCCCTCTCGCTCGCCCTCACCCTCGCGATGGACGTGTAGCAGTTCAATCGGTGTCAGATTGCCAGAAGCATATTGTAATGTAGTATCATAATTGTTGGACCTTCCAAAGAGGCGAAGAGCCAAGTGCAAGGTTCACACGAGTACGAACTGTTGAACCTCCCAAAGAGGCAAAGAGCCAAGGCAAGGTTTTATAGGAGTTGTCATCCTAGTAGGAGTATACTACAACTATAGCGAACGATGCTACTGTATGATGCCGCCACATCACCTATATCCAAAGCTGTGCTACCTTTTTTTTCTCAAAGAGCATGTTGGAGCCCGTGCAACAACCACACAAGTTGCATGCACACATAACACATTTACTAGTAATAAATTCTAAAGGACAAATGCCAGTATGCCACACAAGTTCATCTCCAATTCATGTGATAAATTTGTGCACGACTAGTCTACATATATTCACAGCGCTACCGTTCACAATTTACCATACTCCACTTACACGTTATAGATGGGCTACATGTCCTCCTCCAGGTTCCAGTCCCAGGTGTTCTTCATAGATGGCACGATCCATAGCGGTGGGCAACAGGAATCATTGTCGCAGCTTTCTAGTCCGGTTCCACATGATGGAGACTCATCCTAGCTGAAGCGGCATAAATCAGGGACAACGTGTCCCAGCATGTCGTTCATCCGGCGGTGCGCACTGAGGACACAACCATGCTTCATGAAAGGCAGGTCTTCGGTGTCATGCACGGAAGGTGGCATCCACTTCACAATGGGGTCTCTGTCCCCAATGAAAAGCGTGTACTCTCCAAGAGTGTTCCTCGACACCCACGTAGCACCATGGGGGTCGAACTCGGCGCCGTTCATCTGGTACACACGGCATCTCAGCTCTGGACACATGGTGACGTACATAGTCAAGGTCCATGCATAATAATGTTGTGCTCAAATATGGTGGTCAGTAATACTGTGCAGCAAATAGTACTACTCCGGTATGGAGGAAGTAAAATAACCGGCATATTATATATAGCCACTCTTGGCTACATGGATGAGATAGTAAGACATGGAAAAACAAAAAAGGTGGCAGCTAGTGGGTTCAAGTCTTCAAGGGCCTAGCTAGCTATACGCGTCCTCCAAGGTGAAAAGTACTCCTACTAGTACTAGTAAGTAGTACAACAATGAAAGAGAAGGCGAGAGGGTTAACAAATATAATACTAAATGGAATACCTGGGTAGATGGTGATGGTCCGATCGTGGTAGATTGTGTGACCATGTTGCACATCAGTGGTACCATGGGTAACGACTGCTAAGATAGTTGATCCCAATATGCCAAAGTCAGCTACAAGGTTCCAGGTTAGACCAAATCGCGGATGCAAATGCACATCCAGGATCGGCGATCTTATTTTGATCGGGGGATGACTGGTCCCTGCAAAATAATGGAGTACCGTTAGGGATGCAAATGATGGTTTGTGCATTCCATTTGTAATCTCCCGTACCGTAGGATGGCAACTAGATGAAACAAGTCCCCTGGCTTATCACCGTGAAGATGCGGCCTAGATGGAACACGACGTCTTCGAACGTGTAGGGGTACAAATCTGCCACGGCCAACATGCGCCAGCCTCTGCCCTGTCTGCTGTTATTGCCTCTTGTATTGATGGCAATCCTTATGTCGAACACCGCGATGAGATAGTAATCATCGTAGCCGCGTCGCTTTGTCCGCGGGTCAGCAATTGCTATCTTCTTCAATCTCATGTAGGCATCATCATACATATTCAAGCCGAGCCAGTCCGGAAGGCCGATACCAATGGTGGAGAAGGGGTCTATGGGAACGGCCGCACTGTTGTGGATGTTGTGCAAAATGATGGTGGTATTCGGCCGGAGGTATGCAAGCCAATCTTCATTGGCACCGACCCAGACCTATATATAAGACGGTGGGCAGCAGAGAAATTACGGGATGGAAATGGAATAACTAAGTACTACATGGTCAAACTCCATGACTGACCTGCTCATCGGACAAAATCCGACTACCTCTCAACGTCGGCGACTCTAGCGGAGTCAACGTGGAACCATGGCCAGGGAGCGGTGGACTGTTTGAAGGATTGTCCCATAGAAGAACCTTCTCCTCGAGGACGCATGGAAGACCAACAAGCATGGCCTTTTCCCAAGCCTGTTTAAGCACCGTCTTGAAAAAGTTGGTGCAGGAAGCACCGAGTCTTGCGGCGGTGAGGACGTCGAAGCGGCGTGCAATTTCTCCCAGAGGATCGTCGTCCAAGGTCTCCCATCCCCGACGAGGAGGAGAACCGCCTGGCGAATCCATGGGAGCAGCAACGAACTGCCTTCTTTTTAGGGGGAGGGGAACTGGCGAGGAGGAGATAAGAGCGTAGTAACCGCAGGGCCTCGTCCATTCCAATTGTAGCTCCTCGATCATTCCTTAGCGAAGGGGTAAGGCTATTATTTACTACGTACTCATACTGTAGCAGTACTAGTACTACTTTCTCAACTAGTAGTGCGATGTACTGTACTTCTAGTATAGCGCACCAGTTTTGAACTCTTGAATCTTAGGGCCAAGGAGCTACAGTTGGAAGTGGAGGGTAGTACTGTTCTCTAGAACCATCGCTGTACTATCAATGCAGGGAAAGTACACATGTTTAGTGGGTACTCTCGGTGCTCTATTCAAGCGCGTAGCTAGCCTACTCAGCCGCTCCTCTCACGCACACACTAGCAGCCTGTTTATCAGCGACGGTTACTGTGGGGGCAGAACATTTGAGTTATTTGATACAGTGATACTAGGCTTTTCGCTTCCATTTGTGGAGGTGTAATGGATCTCGTCGAACTTTGTTAGTAGTTCCTTCTTTATGAATGAGATGACGCAAAGCTTTTACCTCCGTTTCAAAACAAAAAAAATCACATCAAGAGGAATTTCTTTTATAGAGCCGATAATGGAGTGAAGTCCATGCGTGCAACGCCAGAAGCTACAGAGTAGTAGAGTACTAGCACTTTACATATAGAGCCATATTGCACAGTTCCCAATGCCGCGCCAGGCTTTTCCGACTCCTCAGGCTTAATTGGGAGGCGCTAGTTTAAATATGCTACTAGCTGATGAGGAAGCTGCAAGCGAGGTGCGGCTAGGGCGAGCACGCGAGCCACGAGATGATGGGAAGGAAAACCCATTCACGTATCTGGGCTATCTAGTGCACCCAGATTGTGGTGCGACACGTCCGTTCGACTTCAAAACTCAAACTACCCATGTACAATATTGGCTCGCAGTGAAGTTACTATTAAAAAAAAGGTCGCCGTGCGTTCGGCCGGGATCGAACCCACAAAATGAGGTATACACTCCCGCGACCACTAGTAGTACTCATTGGAGTACAACGCAACATAGAATCTCCTTTTGTCGCTAGTAGTACATTGTTCCTTACAAGAAACCACTAATAATGCCAAGAAACCACTAATAATGCCAAGAAACTACTACCACTTGCATACGTGGCAGACTTAATATAAGACTACCTTATCAACCATTGTACATGCCCTTACCAACCAGCCCTACCAAGAAACGACTACTCTACAAAGTGCCGTTGTAGGTACGTTTCAACCCATGTCGCCCCTTAAGTCAACGCCTTCTATTCGACTGGCAAGTTAGGCGTTATGACTTGTGGGACCTACATGTCAGTCTGCACAAAAATCCCCGAGTGACCTGCTACCTCTGGCCCGTCCACCTAGTCATCCTCGGCCATGGGACGCAGCGGGGGGGGGGGGGGGGGGGGGGGGGGGGGGGGGGGGGGGGGGGGGGGGGGGGGGGGGGGGGGGGGGGGGGGGGGGGGGGGGGGGGGGGGGGGGGGGGGGGGGGGGGGGGGGGGGGGGGGGGGGGGGGGGGGGGGGGGGGGGGGGGGGGGGGGGGGGGGGGGGGGGGGGGGGGGGGGGGGGGGGGGGGGGGGGGGGGGGGGGGGGGGGGGGGGGGGGGGGGGGGGGGGGGGGGGGGGGGGGGGGGGGGGGGGGGGGGGGGGGGGGGGGGGGGGGGGGGGGGGGGGGGGGGGGGGGGGGGGGGGGGGGGGGGGGGGGGGGGGGGGGGGGGGGGGGGGGGGGGGGGGGGGGGGGGGGGGGGGGGGGGGGGGGGGGGGGGGGGGGGGGGGGGGGGGGGGGGGGGGGGGGGGGGGGGGGGGGGGGGGGGGGGGGGGGGGGGGGGGGGGGGGGGGGGGGGGGGGGGGGGGGGGGGGGGGGGGGGGGGGGGGGGGGGGGGGGGGGGGGGGGGGGGGGGGGGGGGGGGGGGGGGGGGGGGGGGGGGGGGGGGGGGGGGGGGGGGGGGGGGGGGGGGGGGGGGGGGGGGGGGGGGGGGGGGGGGGGGGGGGGGGGGGGGGGGGGGGGGGGGGGGGGGGGGGGGGGGGGGGGGGGGGGGGGGGGGGGGGGGGGGGGGGGGGGGGGGGGGGGGGGGGGGGGGGGGGGGGGGGGGGGGGGGGGGGGGGGGGGGGGGGGGGGGGGGGGGGGGGGGGGGGGGGGGGGGGGGGGGGGGGGGGGGGGGGGGGGGGGGGGGGGGGGGGGGGGGGGGGGGGGGGGGGGGGGGGGGGGGGGGGGGGGGGGGGGGGGGGGGGGGGGGGGGGGGGGGGGGGGGGGGGGGGGGGGGGGGGGGGGGGGGGGGGGGGGGGGGGGGGGGGGGGGGGGGGGGGGGGGGGGGGGGGGGGGGGGGGGGGGGGGGGGGGGGGGGGGGGGGGGGGGGGGGGGGGGGGGGGGGGGGGGGGGGGGGGGGGGGGGGGGGGGGGGGGGGGGGGGGGGGGGGGGGGGGGGGGGGGGGGGGGGGGGGGGGGGGGGGGGGGGGGGGGGGGGGGGGGGGGGGGGGGGGGGGGGGGGGGGGGGGGGGGGGGGGGGGGGGGGGGGGGGGGGGGGGGGGGGGGGGGGGGGGGGGGGGGGGGGGGGGGGGGGGGGGGGGGGGGGGGGGGGGGGGGGGGGGGGGGGGGGGGGGGGGGGGGGGGGGGGGGGGGGGGGGGGGGGGGGGGGGGGGGGGGGGGGGGGGGGGGGGGGGGGGGGGGGGGGGGGGGGGGGGGGGGGGGGGGGGGGGGGGGGGGGGGGGGGGGGGGGGGGGGGGGGGGGGGGGGGGGGGGGGGGGGGGGGGGGGGGGGGGGGGGGGGGGGGGGGGGGGGGGGGGGGGGGGGGGGGGGGGGGGGGGGGGGGGGGGGGGGGGGGGGGGGGGGGGGGGGGGGGGGGGGGGGGGGGGGGGGGGGGGGGGGGGGGGGGGGGGGGGGGGGGGGGGGGGGGGGGGGGGGGGGGGGGGGGGGGGGGGGGGGGGGGGGGGGGGGGGGGGGGGGGGGGGGGGGGGGGGGGGGGGGGGGGGGGGGGGGGTTATTTGATACAGCGAGACTAGGCTTTTCGCTTCCATTTGTGGAGGTGTAATTCATCTCGTCGAACTTTGTTAGTAGTTCCTTCTTTATGAATGAGATAATGGTAACATGGACACGGGATTTTACCCAGGTTCGGGCCCTCTTGAGGCAGGTAAAACCCTACGTCCTGCTTTTGATTGTATTCATATGGGGTGTAGTACAGAGTACATGTCTCTAGTACGAGATTGATCTAATGAATATATGATTGTCTATTGACTAGCCTGCCTTGGTTTATATATGCACCGGAGGCCTAGGGGTTTTGGAGAGTCCTTGTCTTGGGCGCCAAGTCTTGTGGAAACCTCCTTGTATGCGGCATGGGCTGTCCGAAGTGGCCCATGAGTAAACTGCCATGGGGTCCTCAGCCCGATACACCTGTTCGGGAGACGATGTGTTGAGTACCCCCTAGTGCAGGACACCGTCAGTTGAGAAGGGGTCTATGGGAACGGCCGCACTGCTGTGGATGTTGTGCAAAATGATGGTGGTATCCATCTGGAGGTATGCAACCCAATCTTCGTTGGCACCGACCCAGACCTATATATAAGACGGTGGGCAGCGGAGAAATTACGGGATGGAAATGGAATAACTAAGTACTACATGATCAAACTCCATGACTGGCCTGCTCATCGGACAAAATCCTACTACCTCTCAACGTGCAACCATGGCTAGGGAGCGGTGGACTGTTCGAAGGATTGTCCCATAGAAGAACCTTCTCCTCGAGGACGCATGGAAGACCAACAAGCATGGCGTTTTCCCAAGCCTGTTTAAGCACCGTTCTTTAAAAAGTTTGTGCATGAAGCACCGAGTCTTGTGGCGGTGAGGACGTCGGAGCGGCGTGCGATTTCTCCCAGAGGATCGTCTTCCAAGGTCTCCCAGTCCCGACGAGGAGGAGAACCGCCTAGCAAATCCATGGGAGCAGCGACGAACTGCCTTCTCTTCGGGGGGGAGGGGAACTGGCGAGGAGGAGATAAGAGCGCAGTAACCGCAGGGCCTCGTGCCTTCCAACTATATCCCCGACGAGGAGGAGAACCGCCGGGCTATTATTTACTACGTACTCGTACTGTAGCAGTACTAGTACTACTTTCTCAACTAGTAGTGCGATGTACTGTGCTTCTAGTATAGTGCACCAGTTTTGAACTCTTAGCCAAGGAGCTACAGTTGGAAGTGGATGGTAGTACTGTTCTCTAGAACCATCGCTGTACTATCAATGCAGGGAAAGTACACCTGCGGAGTGGTTACTCTCGGTGCTCTATTCAAGCGCGTAGCTGGCCTACTCAGCCGCTCCTCTCGGGGGGGGGGGGGGGGGGGGGGGGGGGGGGGGGGGGGGGGGGGGGGGGGGGGGGGGGGGGGGGGGGGGGGGGGGGGGGGGGGGGGGGGGGGGGGGGGGGGGGGGGTCCCACCGAGTTGTTCCAGTCAGTCCCACTGAGATTCCTAATGTTCACATTTTTGAAACTATCGGTCTCACCGAGTTTAACTATTCGGTCCCACCGAGATGAGTCAAATGTGTGTAATGGTTGGATTTTGTGTGGAGGCTATATATACCGCTCCATCCCCTTCTCCATTTGTGAGAAAGCCATCAGAATGTGCCTACACTTCCACCATACATTTTCTGAGAGAGAACCACCTACTCATGTGTTGAGATCAGGACATTCCTGTCGGATCACGGGTTCCGCACACCCTTGAGAGGTTCAAACTCTGGGGTGCGCACGAAGAACACTCTCTCCCCAGCTCGCTCGCACATGGCCTAGCTCGATGAACCCAAAGAACAAGGGATATAGGGGTTTATACTGGTTCGGGCCACCTCGCGGTGTAATACCCTACTCCAGTGTGTGGTGGATTGCCTCGAGGGGCTGAGGATGAACTACTACAATGGATGAACAGCCTCAGGAGGAGACGTGTTCTTGGGCTCGATGAGCTGGTGGGTGTGAAGATGATCTGAATGATCCGTCACTCCTACGGTGGTGGCTAGGTCCTATTTATAGTGGCCTTGGTCCTCATCCCCAAATGTTTAGGCGGGAAGGGATCCCACAATGGCCAAATTTGAAGGGGAAAAACTAGTACAAGCTATACTGACAAAATTAGTCTTCGCATGCCAGAGGCTCTGGTGGTAACACTGCTATGGGCTCCGCGATGACCTCCGTCCTGCCGTCCTGGCGGTCTTGGTCTTGTTGCACCGATATGGAAACCTTTGCCTGATGCCTCGGGACTCCTTGCCTGCGCTTGCCTCCTTAGCACCAAAGAGGAAATTTGTACACAGCGTCCGCTGGCGCCCGCCTGGCCTTAGTCATCATGGCTCACGTCACACGAACCTCGCGAGGTGCCCCTCGCATAGATATCTCCACTCCTCGGGAGCCAACCTAGTGAGACTGCCCCCATGGAGGTCTTGGCGTCGTCCGCCTCACGAGGGTCTTGAGTGGTTGCTGCTGAAGTTGGGCCGTACCGGGCCGTTGACGGAGCCACGCTCGCGGGCCGCAGGCAGGCAAGTCTGGGCACCCCCGTTCCCAGGACGCCGACAATTCCAAGGGGGGGGGGGGGGGGGGGGGGGGGGGGGGGGGGGGGGGGGGGGGGGGGGGGGGGGGGGGGGGGGGGGGGGGGGGGGGGGGGGGGGGGGGGGGGGGGGGGGGGGGGGGGGGGGGGGGGGGGGGGGGGGGGGGGGGGGGGGGGGGGGGGGGGGGGGGGGGGGGGGGGGGGGGGGGGGGGGGGGGGGGGGGGGGGGGGGGGGGGGGGGGGGGGGGGGGGGGGGGGGGGGGGGGGGGGGGGGGGGGGGGGGGGGGGGGGGGGGGGGGGGGGGGGGGGGGGGGGGGGGGGGGGGGGGGGGGGGGGGGGGGGGGGGGGGGGGGGGGGGGGGGGGGGGGGGGGGGGGGGGGGGGGGGGGGGGGGGGGGGGGGGGGGGGGGGGGGGGGGGGGGGGGGGGGGGGGGGGGGGGGGGGGGGGGGGGGGGGGGGGGGGGGGGGGGGGGGGGGGGGGGGGGGGGGGGGGGGGGGGGGGGGGGGGGGGGGGGGGGGGGGGGGGGGGGGGGGGGGGGGGGGGGGGGGGGGGGGGGGGGGGGGGGGGGGGGGGGGGGGGGGGGGGGGGGGGGGGGGGGGGGGGGGGGGGGGGGGGGGGGGGGGGGGGGGGGGGGGGGGGGGGGGGGGGGGGGGGGGGGGGGGGGGGGGGGGGGGGGGGGGGGGGGGGGGGGGGGGGGGGGGGGGGGGGGGGGGGGGGGGGGGGGGGGGGGGGGGGGGGGGGGGGGGGGGGGGGGGGGGGGGGGGGGGGGGGGGGGGGGGGGGGGGGGGGGGGGGGGGGGGGGGGGGGGGGGGGGGGGGGGGGGGGGGGGGGGGGGGGGGGGGGGGGGGGGGGGGGGGGGGGGGGGGGGGGGGGGGGGGGGGGGGGGGGGGGGGGGGGGGGGGGGGGGGGGGGGGGGGGGGGGGGGGGGGGGGGGGGGGGGGGGGGGGGGGGGGGGGGGGGGGGGGGGGGGGGGGGGGGGGGGGGGGGGGGGGGGGGGGGGGGGGGGGGGGGGGGGGGGGGGGGGGGGGGGGGGGGGGGGGGGGGGGGGGGGGGGGGGGGGGGGGGGGGGGGGGGGGGGGGGGGGGGGGGGGGGGGGGGGGGGGGGGGGGGGGGGGGGGGGGGGGGGGGGGGGGGGGGGGGGGGGGGGGGGGGGGGGGGGGGGGGGGGGGGGGGGGGGGGGGGGGGGGGGGGGGGGGGGGGGGGGGGGGGGGGGGGGGGGGGGGGGGGGGGGGGGGGGGGGGGGGGGGGGGGGGGGGGGGGGGGGGGGGGGGGGGGGGGGGGGGGGGGGGGGGGGGGGGGGGGGGGGGGGGGGGGGGGGGGGGGGGGGGGGGGGGGGGGGGGGGGGGGGGGGGGGGGGGGGGGGGGGGGGGGGGGGGGGGGGGGGGGGGGGGGGGGGGGGGGGGGGGGGGGGGGGGGGGGGGGGGGGGGGGGGGGGGGGGGGGGGGGGGGGGGGGGGGGGGGGGGGGGGGGGGGGGGGGGGGGGGGGGGGGGGGGGGGGGGGGGGGGGGGGGGGGGGGGGGGGGGGGGGGGGGGGGGGGGGGGGGGGGGGGGGGGGGGGGGGGGGGGGGGGGGGGGGGGGGGGGGGGGGGGGGGGGGGGGGGGGGGGGGGGGGGGGGGGGGGGGGGGGGGGGGGGGGGGGGGGGGGGGGGGGGGGGGGGGGGGGGGGGGGGGGGGGGGGGGGGGGGGGGGGGGGGGGGGGGGGGGGGGGGGGGGGGGGGGGGGGGGGGGGGGGGGGGGGGGGGGGGGGGGGGGGGGGGGGGGGGGGGGGGGGGGGGGGGGGGGGGGGGGGGGGGGGGGGGGGGGGGGGGGGGGGGGGGGGGGGGGGGGGGGGGGGGGGGGGGGGGGGGGGGGGGGGGGGGGGGGGGGGGGGGGGGGGGGGGGGGGGGGGGGGGGGGGGGGGGGGGGGGGGGGGGGGGGGGGGGGGGGGGGGGGGGGGGGGGGGGGGGGGGGGGGGGGGGGGGGGGGGGGGGGGGGGGGGGGGGGGGGGGGGGGGGGGGGGGGGGGGGGGGGGGGGGGGGGGGGGGGGGGGGGGGGGGGGGGGGGGGGGGGGGGGGGGGGGGGGGGGGGGGGGGGGGGGGGGGGGGGGGGGGGGGGGGGGGGGGGGGGGGGGGGGGGGGGGGGGGGGGGGGGGGGGGGGGGGGGGGGGGGGGGGGGGGGGGGGGGGGGGGGGGGGGGGGGGGGGGGGGGGGGGGGGGGGGGGGGGGGGGGGGGGGGGGGGGGGGGGGGGGGGGGGGGGGGGGGGGGGGGGGGGGGGGGGGGGGGGGGGGGGGCCTTGCCTTGTCGAACTCGTACGAGCGAGGAAGAAGATGAACATGGCAGTTTACCCAGGTTCGGGCCACCTTGCGGTGTAAAACCCTACTCCTTCTTTGTGGTGGATTGGCCTCACGAGAAGGCAGAGGATGAACTAGTACAGTGGTTGAGCGACCTCGCGAGGGCTCGAGAAGTGAGGGTGGAATGGATCCGATCCCCTTCTACGGTGGTGGCTAGCCTATCTTTATAGTGGCCTTGGTCCTCTTCCCTCATATCTGGCGGGAAGGGATCCCACAATGGCCAATTTTGAGAGGGGACAAGGAGTACATCTTATCTTGACGAAAGGTGGTCTTCGCATGCAAACTCCTCGTCATGACGCAGAGGTGGGCTCAGCGATGACATCCTCCCTGCCGAGCTCATGGTCCTAGTCTTATTGCTCTGGAATGGAAACCTTTGGCGGATTCCTTGGGAACCCGCGCACGTCTTTGCCTCCTTAGCACCAAAGAGGAAACTGTCCTCCTCTGCGCTTGCTGGCGCCCGCCTGACCTTGGTCGTCATGGCTCATGTCATCTCGACCTCGTGAGGCTGGGTACTTGCATAGGAATCTCCGCTCCTTGGGAGGCAGGCTCAGAGAGCTGCCCCTTGGGAGGTCTTGACATTGCTCGCCTCGCGAGGCCAGGGGACCTCACGAGGGTCCTGCCTTGAAGGCCTTGACGCTGGGCTGTACCGGGTCGTTGAGGGAGCCACGCCGTGGGCCGCAGGCAGGCAGATCTGGGTACCCCCGATCCCAGAACGCCGACACTGGCGCTCGGGCACCAGCAGCTTGGGGGGGGGGGGGGGGGGGGGGGGGGGGGGGGGGGGGGGGGGGGGGGGGGGGGGGGGGGGGGGGGGGGGGGGGGGGGGGGGGGGGGGGGGGGGGGGGGGGGGGGGGGGGGGGGGGGGGGGGGGGGGGGGGGGGGGGGGGGGGGGGGGGGGGGGGGGGGGGGGGGGGGGGGGGGGGGGGGGGGGGGGGGGGGGGGGGGGGGGGGGGGGGGGGGGGGGGGGGGGGGGGGGGGGGGGGGGGGGGGGGGGGGGGGGGGGGGGGGGGGGGGGGGGGGGGGGGGGGGGGGGGGGGGGGGGGGGGGGGGGGGGGGGGGGGGGGGGGGGGGGGGGGGGGGGGGGGGGGGGGGGGGGGGGGGGGGGGGGGGGGGGGGGGGGGGGGGGGGGGGGGGGGGGGGGGGGGGGGGGGGGGGGGGGGGGGGGGGGGGGGGGGGGGGGGGGGGGGGGGGGGGGGGGGGGGGGGGGGGGGGGGGGGGGGGGGGGGGGGGGGGGGGGGGGGGGGGGGGGGGGGGGGGGGGGGGGGGGGGGGGGGGGGGGGGGGGGGGGGGGGGGGGGGGGGGGGGGGGGGGGGGGGGGGGGGGGGGGGGGGGGGGGGGGGGGGGGGGGGGGGGGGGGGGGGGGGGGGGGGGGGGGGGGGGGGGGGGTCTCGGGCAGTTGTTGAGTTTCTTTTTGTAGCGGTGACCCTATGCTCTGAGCTGTTCTTTGGCTGTCTTAGGGAACTGCTACATTCTTTTTATCAACACTGTCTCATGCTCTGAGCTGCTTTTCAGTCGTCTTGAGCCAGGGTTGAGTTATTCCAGTAACGTCCCAGATCTGAGTTGTAAAGACCATTCTGGTGGCTGCTGGTTTATTCGCTGGTTTCATGCAAGGGTTCGGATGGTCGTTATCCTACAGCTAAAACTTGTAAGGTGATAAATTTGTCATGTGGACATTGTTTCGCCAATGACTCATTGTAATGCATATGGAGATAGGTTGTTATGTTTTCATAGTTGTGCATCATGCATTATTACTGTTATTGCAATAATCAAGAAGGTGACTTAATAACAACAACCTCCTCCATCGGCTGGATCGAGTCATAGTGCCACTGAACCGAGCTCATCAGTGCAGCCACATTTACCGGTATGGGACGACCCTAACTTGGTCTATTGTCTTGCCTCTTGTCGGTACCTCCAAAGAGGAGAGGTTATGCGTGCGTGCTACCCTAGCCCGGTAGGCGGTGATAACCTTGTGAGCCCAGGGTATTTGCATGCGGGTCCCCGTTTGGGACAGTTTTGTTTGGCCACGACGGTGGCAGGTGTCAGGAGTGACACAGGGGCCACCTAGGACATGACCCGAAAGGGGTATGATTGTCAGTGGGACCGATAGAGTGCCAAGCAATAGACATGTTTCATTGGAGTAGCACCGGTCCACCCGAAAGGGAAGTGTACCGAGGTACGAGACAAGAAGCTCCATGGTGTGGGTAAAGTGCGCAACCTCTGCAGAGTGTAAGAATCTATTCGAATAGCCGTGTCCACGGTATTGGACACAGTTCATACTAGGTCACACTATTCGGTCTATGTCGAGTCTGGAGGAGTTAACCGAATGATTGTCAATAATGAACCAAGGAGAGGTAAGCTTTGTTAGACTTACAGTGAAGGTGCACGGACCTCGGATGATGTCCCAGGTTTGGAATGTAGCCAAGGGATGGCTATGAGAGAGATGGTCAGATGACTGTAAGCACTTGGGTCCGGAGGGATCATGTGAATGAATTTGATCAATTGTATTTACCTGATATGCTTTACTGTACTGCATTTACTTTGGTAGTACTACTGCTAGATAATCCGGCCATACCATGATAATTAGTACAATTAAGATAACAAGTGCATGCTTGAATGCCATGGATTGCTTTGCTTGGTGCATATGTTGGTTTGGTTTGCTTGTGAGTACATTCAAAAGTACTCAGCAGCCTTCAATGTGGCCAGATTTACCTAGTGATCCGTCTTCCCTGGCAAGGAACCGGAGCATTCGCGAGGTAGAAGAGTAACCCAGTCAGATCCCTGTGGACTGGAGCCGTACCATGACTTTGCTGCCTTAGATAGAGCTTTTCTGCTGCCATCACCCTTGTAAGATACCATGTAAAGACTTATAAATTCATTAATAGAAATGCATGTGTTTTTGATACTTGTTGTAAACATGCACGCCAGAGTGATTTCCTGGGCTAGCGTGTGCGATGACCATCTGGCTACAGTTGTATTCAGGCGGGGAGCCATAACGGATGGTATCAGAGCAGCCAGGTTGACTGCAGGTTACCCTAGCCAGATTTCATTGCCTCTTGCTTAGTAGAAAGCCTAGGTGGATTTCAGCCATCTTTGCCAAACCGGCACGGCTACTATTGATCATAAGGCCATCCCATAGGTTTTCCCTCATCAGACCCCAACTCTCGTGGCCTTTGCCTCAAGTGTGAAACGTCCGCACCAGGCAACGACCCGTGAGCCCTCAAACCCCTAGGTAAACCAGATATCCCTACCTTGCTTGCTAACCATGGCTTTCCTTTTCTCAAATCCAGTTTCCTTTGGGAAACACCTATAATTCCATCTCTTTCCCCGACAACCCGCGGATCATTGACTAAGCCACTTTGGCTATGGTCATGCATCGAGTGTGATGTTCCCTAGGGAAGTAGTAGGAGCTGGACACCAATTGCTACGAGGAGCATTGTGTGGTTTTGCTTCTAAGTCCTTAGAGGTGCATCGAGTGCGCTAGGCTGGTTATACTAGTGAATCTTTGGCCACGTGTATAAAGCCCGCAAAATTTGAGCTTTATTTGCTTTTTGGTATTGGTTTTTCATGATTCTTGCTTCTTTTGTCGATCCCGTTCTTTTGCTCCGACTGGATCCATCCGCAAGTGCTGCTAAGAAGACATGAGCACACAACTCAGATAATACCCAATAATCCAAACCTCAAGAAAGGTCAAGTCAACCGCCTGATATTTAGAACAGCAACCCCAGAGCTGTCAAATGAAGAATGAGTCAGAAGCAAGATCTGCATGCAACTGACAAGGCCAGGCTATACCTAAGGGAGTTTGCCGCAGAACATATCACATTAAGGAACAATCAGATGAGTGATCCGGAATGGACACCAGTAGGGACAAATGATTCCGTCCTTGACACAAGGATTATTTCATCCAGTGGGTTGAACCTTGCGTCTTTTCTCAAAGGACTGAAGAAATATTTATTACCCACAGAAGACATATTTCAAGAATGTGAATTTGCTGAGAGCAACAACAAAACTCTGGTATGTTGATACAAATTTCAAAGCATATTTTGGCAATTCATCGATGCACATACAAAATTTTCTAGGCAAAGGGAATAAAGCTTGCGAAGAATACTTGGGTAAGTTCGCGACCACCCGGAATCAACGAGAACTTCAATACTTGGAAGTACAGCTAAACCAAATGGAATTATCCGCCAACTACTTACTACCAGCAACATCTGGTACCCTAGATTAATTATGAAGACCTGCATTAGTTGTGCAATCTTTATAGCAGCAATGACCAGACTAGCAGAAGGACAAGTGATGTGCATGACCAACGAAATATCTTCAATCAAGGTATGGCATGTACCAAGCTTTGGCTCCCCGTGGGTAAATTTTGGATACTCCGGAAGGAAGCCAGAACCGGCCACCGATCCGACTGCGTATCACAGTGCAAGGCTTTTGGTACAAGGAACCCAGCCTCTCCTTGCAAGTTATCGGGAGGAGCTTGCGATGCAAGACTCCCCATCTTCCTCACTATGCCACTAGGGGGAAAATCTTCTGGGATACGGTACTCCCGTCTTCCTCAGCATGCTACCATGGAAAGCTTCCAGCATAAGGCACCTGACTTTCCGCAGTAAGCCACATAAGGGAATGCTTCTGAGGTACGATACCCAGCCTTCTTCAACACACTACTATGGCAGAAGCTTTAGGTATTCAGCCTTCTTCAACACACCATCATGCCCATGACAGTCTTGTCAGAAGCATGAACTAGCCCAGGCACACATCTGCCTCGGACCACAATGGTTATGAAAGGATTCGTCCTACCTTTCATGTGTTGTGAGCATGTAGTCTAGTTGATCAGTCCATGCGAGCCACTCGTATATGGGAATGACTGTGTTCAGAGAAACATCGGCCCCAAATATCCAAGAAGGATATGCACACAGCAACTCATACGAGATATGCAAGAGAAGATTGGGAGTACAAGCTCAACAAGTTATGATATGACCAAGGAGCCATGTCAGCAGGTCATGACAGGCCCATAAAAGGAACCCCCAAGAACAAGGAAGTTTTGGATAAAAATCTCCGTGACGGTCAATAAAATGAAATTTCACAGACAAGGTGATATTATTAGACCCTGTCAGACTCTTGCATATGCGGCCACAACAATGCATTACTTGCAGCTACAAGTGAGCTTGCCGCACTCGTCGTGAATACGGGCCATCGACCAAGATAAGAGGCTATGCTCCAAAAGATATACCGGATGCTAGCCATACTATGTTCAGCTCAGTGGTCATAGCAAGGAATATAAAGGATATATAAGGCAGAGCCACCTTAGTAAGCAGTAGAGTTGACTATCTGATTTCACATGGAAACAAGATATTCAGATAGAATAGTTGGAAGCACACGCACATCAGCATCGACAGTTCGTTGATACCATGATGTCATTGGAATAAGAGATTACTGTCTATGATTACTTTGTGATCATGCCTGACATTTCAGTTGGGGATATAGCAGCAATAGCTCAGTCATGTTGCCTCTTGGATTGTGGATCACCGAGATACTAGAATAACAGTTGTGACAGGATATACTCTGAAGATAAATTCTGGGAGCCAGACCCTAATGGCTTGCAAAATCCTCCCAACCCCTCAGAATCCAGTGTCAGAAGAGAAAGTCCCCAGCTCATAGGGGATGATTACAACCAATATGCCCATTAAGACAGACATGATTCAAATATCTGCAAAAGGATAAGGCTCAGACCAGTTGGTCATCTCGGTCACAAAAACATAAAACCATCAGTAGGATATGACAAACAGAGAGTTCCCTGGGGAGATCAATATTGGTCTGACACCACACTTGTTTGCTCCGAGATAATTGACGGACTGCCTCACATCTCGTTCAGCTCACCCAGGACTCCGTCAGAAAGCGTACACGTCTTGGGATGAGAAAATTCATGCAAGAAGTATGCAGGAAGAATACATTATTACTTTGCCAACTAAGACAAATATCTTAAGGATACCAGGCAACAACGTTGCAGCAAGCTCCAGGGCATTCTCATTGGAACATAGTTATTGATCACCTAAGGACAAAGTTAGAATGCATAAGACAGAAGGAAACCTCAGTACGGAACCCACAGTCAGACTGAACATTCGGACAGGGCAGAAAGAAAGCTACCCCTAGTAACTCGAGGCCATAAGATCATGTGAGACTTATACCAAGGAAGAATACCTCGCCCGTGACAGTTAGGGTACTGAGTATGGCAACAAAGTACCAAGCAGCCAGCTCCAGGCCTGATAAACCAAGCTATCTGTCGATGCTGCTCGCCACTCACTGACCCCAGGTAATAAACTACCAGGACAGAAAGATTGCCTGACAGGAAAGAGAAGGATTCAATACAGCCGTTCGAAAAGGCAGCACCTGAGCCATTACAAGAGGCAGTTAAAAGGCCAGTAAACTAATAGAGACAAGACAGCTAATGGATCCACGTCACACATAGGTATGTGTCCCCCTTAGCCCAGAGGTAAGCTCGGAAATCTTGAGGACGAGATTTTCTTAATGGGGGTAGGTTTGTGACACCCTGGTTTTCGCTCTTCGATTTTTCCTTCGCGGGATTGGACTCCCGTCTTTTTCTTTCGGTGTTATTGGATTTTCTCTCGCTCTTGGGCATATGAAGATGGTCATTTAACCTTGCCCTTCCTATCAAACCAGAGGCTCTTCAATCTTACCTTACCACCAACAATAATTTCTCGGGGTTTTGCCGCCATAACCCTACTTCCGGAGTTACCAGAGAGGAAACCCTAATTCTTGCAGTTACAAAGGAACCCTAATTTTCTTTGATCTGTTGCTTACCAAACTTTTCCCAGCGACTCTCCTATATTTACAAACCCTAGATATGCAAGAATATTGCCAAGTCATTTGCAATATTTTTTCATTTAAAATTAATTCATTTTTCTGCTAGTTGAAGGAATTAAATCCAGGAAAATATCTATCCATCTCCAAAGTTCATGAAAACTTGTGGAGATATTCTTTGTGACCATATTGAGCTCTCACAAAAATATTGGCCATAACTAAATAGGGGAAATTGTATTTTCCTATTTAAAGCCAATATTGCATTTTGGGCACTTTCCAAAGGAGCTACTATTTTGGTAGCCAGGAAAAATCCCAAGTAATTTGTGGAGCCTTCTCCTATCCATATCTTCACCATTTCTATCAAGAACCCAAGTTCCATAGTTCAAGGTTTGAGCACATCTTCCATTTGCAAAGTCTGTCCAGATCTCCAGTTTGCAAAGGAAGTGCTTGAACACTTGATCCATTTGAGCTGAAATTTTGTAGGGTGGTTAACCTTGATAAATCACTCATGTAAACCAAAAATCAGCTCAAACCATTCATCTAATATTCCCCAGCAATTTTTCTAAGTTTCTATCCAGCAGGAAGCACTGTGAAGGAAGTACCACTTTGGTATACCCAAATGGTATGAAATTCTACCAGTGCCTCCATACTTCCAAATCACCTCCCTACACAAAAATTCAGCTCATTTCATTCAACCATTTGAGCACAGCTCCACCTTTCTCATTTCTGTCCAGTAGGGCACTTTGCGAAGGAAGTGCCATCTAGAGTGATCCATTTAGCCTGAAACTTTGCTAGTTTATTCACCTTGGTGGATCACCACTGCATACTAGGAACCAGAACCAAACACCAGCTCATCCCCCCATAGCACAACATAAACACTTGTTGTCCAGAGAAGTCTCTGGACCAGATTCATCAATCCCAAGCCCTCTCTTGCATTTGGACCACTTAGGTCATCCCCTCATGCATCAACTCTCACAGTTAACATGGTGAGAGGTCAAATCTTTGAGCTGGCCACGCCCTGGACATGGTGACCACGCGGTGGCCATGCAGAACCAGCTCTATGCGCCCTGTCCTCGTCGGTCGGGCTAGCTGCCACCGTTGTGGCTTGTCCATTCGTGCCGACCAGCCTCCCCGACATCCACGCACTCCTCTCCAGCAGGTTCTCCCTCCGCTCCCTTCCTCGCCGCACCGCGACAATGGTCGCCGTACCGCGATTGTTCGTACGTGATTGCCACCGTATACCTCCAACCGAAGCTCTCCCGAAGCCACTGCCAGCTTCTTCACTCTCCCAGAGACCCTACCGACATCGCTTCCTCCCTCTGCATGTCTCCGAGCTCCAGTACGTCGCTAAGAACGCCACGGTGGCCGATCCTATCCTCTCTCATCGGCCACCTATAAATAGGCCCTCCACGCACTCCTCGAGCTCACCAGCAGCCACACCACCCTCCTCTAGCCCTCCCAGACCTCTCCACCAAGCTCCAGGAGCCCCCTCGCCCCTCACAGCCACCATGCCCGACGCTCGGCTTCGCCTAAATTCGGGCTAGCCCGAGCTCTCCTCCCCCTCATTCCACCACCAGTGAAACCCA
>JAAAWM010009983.1:0-32048 GCA_036873465.1 Thinopyrum obtusiflorum
ATGATGAGGATGATGATTTCCCCCTCCGGGAGGGAAGTTCCCCTGGCGGAATCACTCCGCCGGAGGGCAAAAGTGATCCTGCCCAAGTTCTGCCTCCAGACGGCGGCGCTCCGTCCTGAAAGTCCTCTCCTTATTTTTTCTAGGTCAAAATGACCTATATACCAGAAGATGGGCACTGGAGGTGGGCCTGGGTGAGCACAACCCACCAGGGCGCGCCTGGGCTCCCTGGCGCGCCCAGGTGGGTTGTGCCCACCTGGTGGGCCCCTCTGGTACTTATTAGCTCCAATATTCCTCATGTATTCCATAAAAATTCTCCGTAAAGTTTCAGCTTGTTTGGAGTTGTGCAGAATAAGTAGCCTGGCGTAGCTTTTCGAGGTCCATATTTCCAGCTGCCGGAATTCTCCCTCCTTGTGTGTACCTTGCATATTATGAGAGAAAAGGAATTAGAATTACTCCAAAAAGCATTATTATGCATAAAAACATCATAAATAACAGTAGGAAGACATGATGCAAAATGGACGTATCAACTCCCCCAAGCTTAGAGCTCGCTTGTCCTCAAGCGAACACCGAAATCGAAAAACATGTCCACATGCTTAGAGAGCGAGGTGTCGATAAAAACAAAATAAAGACATAGAAGCATCATGTAGATTATTATAACAGCAGCAACCTTTAACTTAATACTTTTATCATAGAACTTTTATCATAGACTTCTCATGTATAAGTAACAATTCATCACACTATCGAAGTATAAAGCATAAACTCTATTAGAAACCAACAAACTATGTTCTTAGTCAACTTTGCAACTACAATTCATCATCTTTTTAGGAAGGGTCACGTATCGGAACCTTTAGGCAAGTCCACATACTCAACTATCATGGGGGGGGGGGGGGGGGGGGGGGGGGGGGGGGGGGGGGGGGGGGGGGGGGGGGGGGGGGGGGGGGGGGGGGGGGGGGGGGGGGGGGGGGGGGGGGGGGGGGGGGGGGGGGGGGGGGGGGGGGGGGGGGGGGGGGGGGGGGGGGGGGGGGGGGGGGGGGGGGGGGGGGGGGGGGGGGGGGGGGGGGGGGGGGGGGGGGGGGGGGGGGGGGGGGGGGGGGGGGGGGGGGGGGGGGGGGGGGGGGGGGGGGGGGGGGGGGGGGGGGGGGGGGGGGGGGGGGGGGGGGGGGGGGGGGGGGGGGGGGGGGGGGGGGGGGGGGGGGGGGGGGGGGGGGGGGGGGGGGGGGGGGGGGGGGGGGGGGGGGGGGGGGGGGGGGGGGGGGGGGGGGGGGGGGGGGGGGGGGGGGGGGGGGGGGGGGGGGGGGGGGGGGGGGGGGGGGGGGGGGGGGGGGGGGGGGGGGGGGGGGGGGGGGGGGGGGGGGGGGGGGGGGGGGGGGGGGGGGGGGGGGGGGGGGGGGGGGGGGGGGGGGGGGGGGGGGGGGGGGGGGGGGGGGGGGGGGGGGGGGGGGGGGGGGGGGGGGGGGGGGGGGGGGGGGGGGGGGGGGGGGGGGGGGGGGGGGGGGGGGGGGGGGGGGGGGGGGGGGGGGGGGGGGGGGGGGGGGGGGGGGGGGGGGGGGGGGGGGGGGGGGGGGGGGGGGGGGGGGGGGGGGGGGGGGGGGGGGGGGGGGGGGGGGGGGGGGGGGGGGGGGGGGGGGGGGGGGGGGGGGGGGGGGGGGGGGGGGGGGGGGGGGGGGGGGGGGGGGGGGGGGGGGGGGGGGGGGGGGGGGGGGGGGGGGGGGGGGGGGGGGGGGGGGGGGGGGGGGGGGGGGGGGGGGGGGGGGGGGGGGGGGGGGGGGGGGGGGGGGGGGGGGGGGGGGGGGGGGGGGGGGGGGGGGGGGGGGGGGGGGGGGGGGGGGGGGGGGGGGGGGGGGGGGGGGGGGGGGGGGGGGGGGGGGGGGGGGGGGGGGGGGGGGGGGGGGGGGGGGGGGGGGGGGGGGGGGGGGGGGGGGGGGGGGGGGGGGGGGGGGGGGGGGGGGGGGGGGGGGGGGGGGGGGGGGGGGGGGGGGGGGGGGGGGGGGGGGGGGGGGGGGGGGGGGGGGGGGGGGGGGGGGGGGGGGGGGGGGGGGGGGGGGGGGGGGGGGGGGGGGGGGGGGGGGGGGGGGGGGGGGGGGGGGGGGGGGGGGGGGGGGGGGGGGGGGGGGGGGGGGGGGGGGGGGGGGGGGGGGGGGGGGGGGGGGGGGGGGGGGGGGGGGGGGGGGGGGGGGGGGGGGGGGGGGGGGGGGGGGGGGGGGGGGGGGGGGGGGGGGGGGGGGGGGGGGGGGGGGGGGGGGGGGGGGGGGGGGGGGGGGGGGGGGGGGGGGGGGGGGGGGGGGGGGGGGGGGGGGGGGGGGGGGGGGGGGGGGGGGGGGGGGGGGGGGGGGGGGGGGGGGGGGGGGGGGGGGGGGGGGGGGGGGGGGGGGGGGGGGGGGGGGGGGGGGGGGGGGGGGGGGGGGGGGGGGGGGGGGGGGGGGGGGGGGGGGGGGGGGGGGGGGGGGGGGGGGGGGGGGGGGGGGGGGGGGGGGGGGGGGGGGGGGGGGGGGGGGGGGGGGGGGGGGGGGGGGGGGGGGGGGGGGGGGGGGGGGGGGGGGGGGGGGGGGGGGGGGGGGGGGGGGGGGGGGGGGGGGGGGGGGGGGGGGGGGGGGGGGGGGGGGGGGGGGGGGGGGGGGGGGGGGGGGGGGGGGGGGGGGGGGGGGGGGGGGGGGGGGGGGGGGGGGGGGGGGGGGGGGGGGGGGGGGGGGGGGGGGGGGGGGGGGGGGGGGGGGGGGGGGGGGGGGGGGGGGGGGGGGGGGGGGGGGGGGGGGGGGGGGGGGGGGGGGGGGGGGGGGGGGGGGGGGGGGGGGGGGGGGGGGGGGGGGGGGGGGGGGGGGGGGGGGGGGGGGGGGGGGGGGGGGGGGGGGGGGGGGGGGGGGGGGGGGGGGGGGGGGGGGGGGGGGGGGGGGGGGGGGGGGGGGGGGGGGGGGGGGGGGGGGGGGGGGGGGGGGGGGGGGGGGGGGGGGGGGGGGGGGGGGGGGGGGGGGGGGGGGGGGGGGGGGGGGGGGGGGGGGGGGGGGGGGGGGGGGGGGGGGGGGGGGGGGGGGGGGGGGGGGGGGGGGGGGGGGGGGGGGGGGGGGGGGGGGGGGGGGGGGGGGGGGGGGGGGGGGGGGGGGGGGGGGGGGGGGGGGGGGGGGGGGGGGGGGGGGGGGGGGGGGGGGGGGGGGGGGGGGGGGGGGGGGGGGGGGGGGGGGGGGGGGGGGGGGGGGGGGGGGGGGGGGGGGGGGGGGGGGGGGGGGGGGGGGGGGGGGGGGGGGGGGGGGGGGGGGGGGGGGGGGGGGGGGGGGGGGGGGGGGGGGGGGGGGGGGGGGGGGGGGGGGGGGGGGGGGGGGGGGGGGGGGGGGGGGGGGGGGGGGGGGGGGGGGGGGGGGGGGGGGGGGGGGGGGGGGGGGGGGGGGGGGGGGGGGGGGGGGGGGGGGGGGGGGGGGGGGGGGGGGGGGGGGGGGGGGGGGGGGGGGGGGGGGGGGGGGGGGGGGGGGGGGGGGGGGGGGGGGGGGGGGGGGGGGGGGGGGGGGGGGGGGGGGGGGGGGGGGGGGGGGGGGGGCTTACAGGCATCTTTGAAGAGAGTAGGCCAATGAAATCCAGATTGCAATACCTTGTGAGCAGTTCTGTCTCCAGCATGATGCCCTCCATAAGCTTCGGAGTGATATTTCCATAGGATTTGTCCCTTTTCATGCTCAGGTACACAACATCTAATAATACCATCTACTCCTTCTTTATAAAGATGTGGGTCATCCCAAAAGTAGTGTCTTAAATCAGAGAATTTTTCTTTTCTTTGGTTGGTATGTAAAGCTAGGTGGTAGATATTTAGCAACAATGTAATTAGCATAGTCAGCATACCAAGGAGTATTAAGAGAAAAATTTAGTGTAGCTAATTGCTCATCAGGAAACCTATCATCAATAGGTAGTGTGTCATCAAGCAAATTTTCAAGCCTAGACAAGTTATCAGCTACAGAGTTCTCAGCTCCTTTTCTATCAGTGATATGTAAATCAAATTCTTGTAGCAAGAGAACCCATCGAATAAGTCTAGATTTAGCATCTTTCTTTTCCATAAGATGTTTTATAGCAGCATGATCGGTGTGAACAATTAATTTTGAATCAACAATGTAAGATCTAAATTTATCACAAGCAAACACCACTGATAGGAATTCTTTTTCAGTAGTAGCATAATTTCGTTGAGCACTGTCTAGAGTTTTACTAGCATAATAAATAACATTCAGTTTCTTATAAACTCTTTGTCCTAGAACAGCACCAACAGCATAATCACTAGCGTCACACATAATTTCAAAAGGCAAGTTCCAATCAGGTGGTTGAACTACAGGTGCAGAAATTAAGGCTTTCTTGAGTGTTTCGAAGGCTTCTAAACAATCATCATCAAAAACAAAAGGAACATCCTTTTGCAAAATATTTGTAAGAGGCCTAGAAATTTTAGAAAAATCTTTGATAAATCTCCTATAGAAACCAGCATGACCTAGGAAACTACGAATACCTTTGATATCTTTAGGACATGGCATTTCTCAATTGCATCAACCTTAGCTTTGTTCACCTCAATACCTCTTTCAGAAATTTTATGGCCCAAAACAATACCTTCATTAACCATAAAGTGGCACTTCTCCCAATTCAAGACAAGATTTATTTGCTCGCATCTCTGTAAAACTCGATCAAGATTGCTTAAACAATCATCAAAAGACTTCCCATAAACAGAGAAGTCATCCATGAAAACCTCAACAATCTTTTCACAAAAGTCAGAAAATATAGCAGTCATACATCTTTGAAAGGTAGAAGGTGCATTGCATAAACCAAAAGGCATACGTCTATAAGCATAAGTTCCAAAGGGACAAGTGAAAGTGGTCTTTTCTTGATCAGGTTGAGAAACAGGTATTTTTGAAAAAACCAGAGTATCCATCAAGAAAGCAAAAATGTGTGTACTTAGATAGTCTTTCTAGCATTTGATCGATAAAAGGCAGAGGGTAATGATCTATTCTAGTTGCTTTGTTTAATTTTCTAAAATCAATTACCATTCTATAACCTGTAACAATTCTTTGTGGAATAAGTTCATTCTTATCCTTAGGAACAACAGTAAAACCTCCTTTCTTAGGGACACAATGAACAGGACTTACCCATCTACTATCAAATATAGGATAGATTATACCTGCTTCCAGAAGTTTTAAGATTTCGGTTCTTACCACTTCCTTCATCTTTGGATTTAACCGACGTTGGTGATCAACAACGGGTTTAGCATCAGGTTCCATATTAATCTTGTGCTGACATAGAGTGGGACTAATGCCCTTTAAATCATCAAGAGTATATCCAATAGAAGCTCTGTGCTTCCTTAGAACTTTCAATAATCTTTCTTCTTCATGTTCTGAAAGGTTAGCACTAATAATAACAGGATATATCTTCTTTTCATCAAGATAAGCATATTTCAAAGTTTCTGGCAATTGTTTTAATTCAAACACAGGATCACCTTTAGGTGGAGGAGGACCTCCTAGAGATTCAATAGGCAAATTGTGTTTGAGCAGAGGACGTTGTTCAAAGAAAATGTTATCTATTTCATTTCTTTCATGCATATGTAAATCATTTTCATGGTCTAGCAAATATTGTTCTAGTGGATCAGTAGGAGGCACAGCAATAGAAGCAAGATCAATTATTTCATCCTTACTAGACAATTCTTTTTCATGAAGCTTTCTACTAAACTTGGAAAAATTAAATTCATGAGACTCATCACCAAAACTAACACCGACAGTTTGTTTCTCACTGTCTATTTTAGCATTAACGGTGTTCAAGAAAGGTCTACCAAAGGTAATGGGAGAAAAGTCATCTTATGGGGAACCAAGAACAAGAAAATCAGTAGGGTATTTTATTTTCCCAGACAAGACTTCAACATCTCTAACAATCCCAATTGGTGAAATAGTGTCTCTATTAGCAAGTTTAATGGTAACATCTATGTCTTCTATCTTTGCGGGTGCTATGTCATTCATAATTTCTTGATATAAGGTAAAGGGAATAGCACTCACGCTAGCACCTATGTCACATAAACCATGATAACTGTGATCTCCTATTTTAACTGAGACAACGGGCATGCCGACAACAGGTCTATGTTTATCCTTTTTATCGGGTTTGGCAATTCTAGCAGCTTCTTCATAGAAGTAAATAACATGCCCATCTACATTTTCTTCCAGGAGATCCTTAACCATAGCAACACTAGGTTCTACTTTAATTTGTTCATCAGGTTTAGGTGTTCTAATATAACTTTTGTTGACCACAGTTGACACTTTAGCATGTTCCTTTATCCTAACAGGGAAAGGTGGTTCCTCAATATAAGCAGTTGGAACAACTGGATCAACATTATAAAGTATAGCTTCTTCTTTATCTAGTACTGGTTCTTTAATTTCTTCTTTAATAGGTGGGTGATATTTAAACCACTTCTCTTTGGGGGGGGGGGGGGGGGGGGGGGGGGGGGGGGGGGGGGGGGGGGGGGGGGGGGGGGGGGGGGGGGGGGGGGGGGGGGGGGGGGGGGGGGGGGGGGGGGGGGGGGGGGGGGGGGGGGGGGGGGGGGGGGGGGGGGGGGGGGGGGGGGGGGGGGGGGGGGGGGGGGGGGGGGGGGGGGGGGGGGGGGGGGGGGGGGGGGGGGGGGGGGGGGGGGGGGGGGGGGGGGGGGGGGGGGGGGGGGGGGGGGGGGGGGGGGGGGGGGGGGGGGGGGGGGGGGGGGGGGGGGGGGGGGGGGGGGGGGGGGGGGGGGGGGGGGGGGGGGGGGGGGGGGGGGGGGGGGGGGGGGGGGGGGGGGGGGGGGGGGGGGGGGGGGGGGGGGGGGGGGGGGGGGGGGGGGGGGGGGGGGGGGGGGGGGGGGGGGGGGGGGGGGGGGGGGGGGGGGGGGGGGGGGGGGGGGGGGGGGGGGGGGGGGGGGGGGGGGGGGGGGGGGGGGGGGGGGGGGGGGGGGGGGGGGGGGGGGGGGGGGGGGGGGGGGGGGGGGGGGGGGGGGGGGGGGGGGGGGGGGGGGGGGGGGGGGGGGGGGGGGGGGGGGGGGGGGGGGGGGGGGGGGGGGGGGGGGGGGGGGGGGGGGGGGGGGGGGGGGGGGGGGGGGGGGGGGGGGGGGGGGGGGGGGGGGGGGGGGGGGGGGGGGGGGGGGGGGGGGGGGGGGGGGGGGGGGGGGGGGGGGGGGGGGGGGGGGGGGGGGGGGGGGGGGGGGGGGGGGGGGGGGGGGGGGGGGGGGGGGGGGGGGGGGGGGGGGGGGGGGGGGGGGGGGGGGGGGGGGGGGGGGGGGGGGGGGGGGGGGGGGGGGGGGGGGGGGGGGGGGGGGGGGGGGGGGGGGGGGGGGGGGGGGGGGGGGGGGGGGGGGGGGGGGGGGGGGGGGGGGGGGGGGGGGGGGGGGGGGGGGGGGGGGGGGGGGGGGGGGGGGGGGGGGGGGGGGGGGGGGGGGGGGGGGGGGGGGGGGGGGGGGGGGGGGGGGGGGGGGGGGGGGGGGGGGGGGGGGGGGGGGGGGGGGGGGGGGGGGGGGGGGGGGGGGGGGGGGGGGGGGGGGGGGGGGGGGGGGGGGGGGGGGGGGGGGGGGGGGGGGGGGGGGGGGGGGGGGGGGGGGGGGGGGGGGGGGGGGGGGGGGGGGGGGGGGGGGGGGGGGGGGGGGGGGGGGGGGGGGGGGGGGGGGGGGGGGGGGGGGGGGGGGGGGGGGGGGGGGGGGGGGGGGGGGGGGGGGGGGGGGGGGGGGGGGGGGGGGGGGGGGGGGGGGGGGGGGGGGGGGGGGGGGGGGGGGGGGGGGGGGGGGGGGGGGGGGGGGGGGGGGGGGGGGGGGGGGGGGGGGGGGGGGGGGGGGGGGGGGGGGGGGGGGGGGGGGGGGGGGGGGGGGGGGGGGGGGGGGGGGGGGGGGGGGGGGGGGGGGGGGGGGGGGGGGGGGGGGGGGGGGGGGGGGGGGGGGGGGGGGGGGGGGGGGGGGGGGGGGGGGGGGGGGGGGGGGGGGGGGGGGGGGGGGGGGGGGGGGGGGGGGGGGGGGGGGGGGGGGGGGGGGGGGGGGGGGGGGGGGGGGGGGGGGGGGGGGGGGGGGGGGGGGGGGGGGGGGGGGGGGGGGGGGGGGGGGGGGGGGGGGGGGGGGGGGGGGGGGGGGGTTGTGAAACAGGTATTTGAGAAAAACCAGAATATCCATCTAGGAAGCAAAAGTGTGTGTGCTTTGATAATCTTTCTAGCATTTGATCAATAAAAGGCAAGGGGTAATGATCTTTTCTAGTTGCTTTATTTAATTTTCTAAAATCAATAACCATTCTATAGCCAGTAACAATTCTTTGTGGAATGAGTTCATTTTTATCATTGGGAACAATGGTAATACCTCCTTTCTTAGGGACACAATGAAAGGGACTCACCCATCTACTATCAGCTATGGGATAGATTATACCTGCTTCCAGAAGCTTTAATATTTCAGTTCTTACCACTTCTTTCATCTTAGGATTCAAACATCATTGATGATCAACAACGGGTTTAGCATCAGGTTCCATATTAATCTTGTGCTAATAGAGAGTGGGACTAATGCCCTTAAGATCATCAAGAGTATATCCAATAGTAGCTCGGTGCTTCTTTAGAACTTTCAATAATCTCTCTTCTTCATGTTCTGAAAGGTTAGCACTAATAATAACATGATATATCTTTTTCTCATCAAGATAAGCATATTTCAAAGTGTCAGGCAATTGTTTCAATTCAAACACAGGATCACTTTTAGGTGGAGGAGGACCTCCTAGAGTTTCAATAGGCAAATTATGTTTGAGCAGGGGGGGGGGGGGGGGGGGGGGGGGGAGAGTTTCAATAGGAAAATTGTGTTTAAGCAGAGGTTGTTGTTCGAATAAGATTCTATTTATTTCATTTCTTTCATGCATGTGTAAATCATTTTCATGGTCTAGCAGATATTGTTCTAAAGGATCAGTAGGAGGCGCAGCAATAGAAGCAAGACCAATTATTTCATCCTTACTAGGCAATTCTTTTTTATGAGGTTTTCTACTAAACTTGGAAAAATTAAACTCATGAGACTTATCACCAAAGCTGACACCGACAGTTTGTTTCTTACAATCTATTTTAGCATTAACGATGTTTAAGAAAGGTCTTCCAAAGATAATGGGACAAAAGTCATCTTGTGGGGAACCAAGAATAAGAAAATCAGTAGGATATTTTATTTTCCCACACAAGACTTCCACATCTCTAACAATCCCAATGGTGTGATGGTGTCTCTATTAGCAAGTTTAATAGTAGCATCTATTTCTTCTATTTTAGCGGGTGCTATGCCATCCATAATTTCTTGATATAAGGTAAAGGGAATAGCACTCACGTTAGCACCAATGTCACATAAACCATGATAACAGTGATCTCCTATTTTAACTGAGACAACAGGCATGTCGACAACGTTTCTATGTTTATCCTCTTTATCAAGTTTGGCAATTCTAGTAGCTTCATTACAGAAGTAAATAACATGCCCATCTATATTGTCTTCCAGGAGATCCTTAACCATAGCGACACTAGGTTCTACTTTAATTCGTTCGTCAGGTTTAGGTGTTCTAATATAACTTTTGTTAAACACAGTTGAAACTTTAGCACGTTCCTTTATCCTAACAGGGAAAGATGGTTTCTCAATATAAGCAGTAGGAACAACTGGATCAAGATTATAAATAATAGTTTCCTCTTTAGCTAGTACCGGTTCTTTAATTTCTTCTTCCCCCCCCCCCCCCCCCCCCCCCCCCCCCCCCCCCCCCCCCCCCCCCCCCCCCCCCCCCCCCCCCCCCCCCCCCCCCCCCCCCCCCCCCCCCCCCCCCCCCCCCCCCCCCCCCCCCCCCCCCCCCCCCCCCCCCCCCCCCCCCCCCCCCCCCCCCCCCCCCCCCCCCCCCCCCCCCCCCCCCCCCCCCCCCCCCCCCCCCCCCCCCCCCCCCCCCCCCCCCCCCCCCCCCCCCCCCCCCCCCCCCCCCCCCCCCCCCCCCCCCCCCCCCCCCCCCCCCCCCCCCCCCCCCCCCCCCCCCCCCCCCCCCCCCCCCCCCCCCCCCCCCCCCCCCCCCCCCCCCCCCCCCCCCCCCCCCCCCCCCCCCCCCCCCCCCCCCCCCCCCCCCCCCCCCCCCCCCCCCCCCCCCCCCCCCCCCCCCCCCCCCCCCCCCCCCCCCCCCCCCCCCCCCCCCCCCCCCCCCCCCCCCCCCCCCCCCCCCCCCCCCCCCCCCCCCCCCCCCCCCCCCCCCCCCCCCCCCCCCCCCCCCCCCCCCCCCCCCCCCCCCCCCCCCCCCCCCCCCCCCCCCCCCCCCCCCCCCCCCCCCCCCCCCCCCCCCCCCCCCCCCCCCCCCCCCCCCCCCCCCCCCCCCCCCCCCCCCCCCCCCCCCCCCCCCCCCCCCCCCCCCCCCCCCCCCCCCCCCCCCCCCCCCCCCCCCCCCCCCCCCCCCCCCCCCCCCCCCCCCCCCCCCCCCCCCCCCCCCCCCCCCCCCCCCCCCCCCCCCCCCCCCCCCCCCCCCCCCCCCCCCCCCCCCCCCCCCCCCCCCCCCCCCCCCCCCCCCCCCCCCCCCCCCCCCCCCCCCCCCCCCCCCCCCCCCCCCCCCCCCCCCCCCCCCCCCCCCCCCCCCCCCCCCCCCCCCCCCCCCCCCCCCCCCCCCCCCCCCCCCCCCCCCCCCCCCCCCCCCCCCCCCCCCCCCCCCCCCCCCCCCCCCCCCCCCCCCCCCCCCCCCCCCCCCCCCCCCCCCCCCCCCCCCCCCCCCCCCCCCCCCCCCCCCCCCCCCCCCCCCCCCCCCCCCCCCCCCCCCCCCCCCCCCCCCCCCCCCCCCCCCCCCCCCCCCCCCCCCCCCCCCCCCCCCCCCCCCCCCCCCCCCCCCCCCCCCCCCCCCCCCCCCCCCCCCCCCCCCCCCCCCCCCCCCCCCCCCCCCCCCCCCCCCCCCCCCCCCCCCCCCCCCCCCCCCCCCCCCCCCCCCCCCCCCCCCCCCCCCCCCCCCCCCCCCCCCCCCCCCCCCCCCCCCCCCCCCCCCCCCCCCCCCCCCCCCCCCCCCCCCCCCCCCCCCCCCCCCCCCCCCCCCCCCCCCCCCCCCCCCCCCCCCCCCCCCCCCCCCCCCCCCCCCCCCCCCCCCCCCCCCCCCCCCCCCCCCCCCCCCCCCCCCCCCCCCCCCCCCCCCCCCCCCCCCCCCCCCCCCCCCCCCCCCCCCCCCCCCCCCCCCCCCCCCCCCCCCCCCCCCCCCCCCCCCCCCCCCCCCCCCCCCCCCCCCCCCCCCCCCCCCCCCCCCCCCCCCCCCCCCCCCCCCCCCCCCCCCCCCCCCCCCCCCCCCCCCCCCCCCCCCCCCCCCCCCCCCCCCCCCCCCCCCCCCCCCCCCCCCCCCCCCCCCCCCCCCCCCCCCCCCCCCCCCCCCCCCCCCCCCCCCCCCCCCCCCCCCCCCCCCCCCCCCCCCCCCCCCCCCCCCCCCCCCCCCCCCCCCCCCCCCCCCCCCCCCCCCCCCCCCCCCCCCCCCCCCCCCCCCCCCCCCCCCCCCCCCCCCCCCCCCCCCCCCCCCCCCCCCCCCCCCCCCCCCCCCCCCCCCCCCCCCCCCCCCCCCCCCCCCCCCCCCCCCCCCCCCCCCCCCCCCCCCCCCCCCCCCCCCCCCCCCCCCCCCCCCCCCCCCCCCCCCCCCCCCCCCCCCCCCCCCCCCCCCCCCCCCCCCCCCCCCCCCCCCCCCCCCCCCCCCCCCCCCCCCCCCCCCCCCCCCCCCCCCCCCCCCCCCCCCCCCCCCCCCCCCCCCCCCCCCCCCCCCCCCCCCCCCCCCCCCCCCCCCCCCCCCCCCCCCCCCCCCCCCCCCCCCCCCCCCCCCCCCCCCCCCCCCCCCCCCCCCCCCCCCCCCCCCCCCCCCCCCCCCCCCCCCCCCCCCCCCCCCCCCCCCCCCCCCCCCCCCCCCCCCCCCCCCCCCCCCCCCCCCCCCCCCCCCCCCCCCCCCCCCCCCCCCCCCCCCCCCCCCCCCCCCCCCCCCCCCCCCCCCCCCCCCCCCCCCCCCCCCCCCCCCCCCCCCCCCCCCCCCCCCCCCCCCCCCCCCCCCCCCCCCCCCCCCCCCCCCCCCCCCCCCCCCCCCCCCCCCCCCCCCCCCCCCCCCCCCCCCCCCCCCCCCCCCCCCCCCCCCCCCCCCCCCCCCCCCCCCCCCCCCCCCCCCCCCCCCCCCCCCCCCCCCCCCCCCCCCCCCCCCCCCCCCCCCCCCCCCCCCCCCCCCCCCCCCCCCCCCCCCCCCCCCCCCCCCCCCCCCCCCCCCCCCCCCCCCCCCCCCCCCCCCCCCCCCCCCCCCCCCCCCCCCCCCCCCCCCCCCCCCCCCCCCCCCCCCCCCCCCCCCCCCCCCCCCCCCCCCCCCCCCCCCCCCCCCCCCCCCCCCCCCCCCCCCCCCCCCCCCCCCCCCCCCCCCCCCCCCCCCCCCCCCCCCCCCCCCCCCCCCCCCCCCCCCCCCCCCCCCCCCCCCCCCCCCCCCCCCCCCCCCCCCCCCCCCCCCCCCCCCCCCCCCCCCCCCCCCCCCCCCCCCCCCCCCCCCCCCCCCCCCCCCCCCCCCCCCCCCCCCCCCCCCCCCCCCCCCCCCCCCCCCCCCCCCCCCCCCCCCCCCCCCCCCCCCCCCCCCCCCCCCCCCCCCCCCCCCCCCCCCCCCCCCCCCCCCCCCCCCCCCCCCCCCCCCCCCCCCCCCCCCCCCCCCCCCCCCCCCCCCCCCCCCCCCCCCCCCCCCCCCCCCCCCCCCCCCCCCCCCCCCCCCCCCCCCCCCCCCCCCCCCCCCCCCCCCCCCCCCCCCCCCCCCCCCCCCCCCCCCCCCCCCCCCCCCCCCCCCCCCCCCCCCCCCCCCCCCCCCCCCCCCCCCCCCCCCCCCCCCCCCCCCCCCCCCCCCCCCCCCCCCCCCCCCCCCCCCCCCCCCCCCCCCCCCCCCCCCCCCCCCCCCCCCCCCCCCCCCCCCCCCCCCCCCCCCCCCCCCCCCCCCCCCCCCCCCCCCCCCCCCCCCCCCCCCCCCCCCCCCCCCCCCCCCCCCCCCCCCCCCCCCCCCCCCCCCCCCCCCCCCCCCCCCCCCCCCCCCCCCCCCCCCCCCCCCCCCCCCCCCCCCCCCCCCCCCCCCCCCCCCCCCCCCCCCCCCCCCCCCCCCCCCCCCCCCCCCCCCCCCCCCCCCCCCCCCCCCCCCCCCCCCCCCCCCCCCCCCCCCCCCCCCCCCCCCCCCCCCCCCCCCCCCCCCCCCCCCCCCCCCCCCCCCCCCCCCCCCCCCCCCCCCCCCCCCCCCCCCCCCCCCCCCCCCCCCCCCCCCCCCCCCCCCCCCCCCCCCCCCCCCCCCCCCCCCCCCCCCCCCCCCCCCCCCCCCCCCCCCCCCCCCCCCCCCCCCCCCCACATGAGTCCACTATATCTACCTATATGCGGTATTCTTTTGCCGTTCTAAGCTAATTTGTATGTGCCATCTCTAATTTTCAAATTAAACTTCTCTTTTGTGTGTTCGTTCTGCTCGCTGAGCGGTGAGGGGTGGCTAATATTTTCCATGCTAGATGTCTTATTGTCACGATGAGTGTTTATTCACTTGTCATTGCATGAGAGTAAGGCAAAGGTATTAGGGATGCCCAGTCCTGAAATGAAAAGTGAATTTACTTTATGTTGTCAAATAATAAATTCCTTAGAAAGTGTTGGTATGGAGGGCAACCGTGGATACGGCTAGCCATGGAACGTGAAAGTATGGTTGAAAAAGGTATAAACTTTATTTTCTGTTTGGGAACCGCCTATGATATATCTAGCATGGAAAGTGTTGGGAACTCTAAGTCATTTTCGTTGGTGGGAAGGATACACCTCCCAAAATGTTTTTATCTCTCATTTTTCACTTTAAGCTCTGGCACCTCTAGAAATCCCTACTTCCCTCTGCGAAGGGCCTTTCTTTTACTTTATGCAATTTTTATTTTTGAATTTGAGTGTCCATCTTCTCTTATAAAAGCACCAACTAGGAGGCAATATGATCGTACTTGAGTATTGGGTGTAGTTAATGTGTGCGCGTGTTTCATGAATGGATCAATGATTGAGCATGATGGGCTAGGGATAACTTATTTTAGCGTTGATATTTTGGAAGACAGGGTTGCTTGTTGATATGCTTGAGTATTTAAATTATCATGTCAAAACTAGACTATTGCTTTGAATCACATAAAAGTCCAAATTTCCATGCTATAAAGAAAAGAATATGATATGACATGTTAGGCAGCATTCCACATAAAAAAATTCTGTTTTTATCACTTACCTACTTGAGGACGAGTAGGAGTTAAGCTTGGGGATGCTGATATGTCTCCAATGTATATACAATTTTTGATTGTTCCATGTTGTTATATTATCAATCTTGGATGTTTTATAATCATTTTATAGTCATTTTATATCATTTTTGGGTACTAACCTATTGACATAGTGCCAAGTGCCAGTTGCTGTTTTCTGCATGTTTTTTACATCGCAGGAAATCAATACCAAATGGAGTCCAAATGCAACGAAACTTCACGGAGAATTTTTTTGGACCAGAAGACACCTAATGGGCCCTGGCTGCACCTGGGGGGTGCTCTGAGGAGAGCACAACCCACCAGGGCACGCCAGGAGGCCCAGGCGCGCCCTGGTGGGTTGTGCCCACCTCGGGTGCCCCCGGATCGCCTCTTTGCTCTATAAATATCCCAATATTCCCAAAACCCTAGGGGAGTCGACGAAATATTGATCCAGCCGCCGCAGAGTCCAGAACCACCATATCCAATCTAGACACCATCTCGGATGGGGTTCAGCACCTCCATTGGTGCCTCTCCGATGATGCATGAGTATTTCTTTGTAGACCTTCGGGTCTGTAGTTAGTAGCTAGATGGCTTCCTCTCTCTCACTGAATTCTCAATACAATGGTCTCTTGGAGATCCATATGATGTAACTCTTTTTGCGGTGTGTTTGTTGGGATCTGATGAACTTTGAGTTTATTATCAGTTATATCTTTTATATCCATGAAGGTATTTGAGTTTCTTTGATCTCTTTTATGCATGATCGCTTATAGCCTCGTATTTCTTCTCCGATATTTGGGTTTTGTTTGGCCAACTTGCCCCCCCCCCCCCCCCCCCCCCCCCCCCCCCCCCCCCCCCCCCCCCCCCCCCCCCCCCCCCCCCCCCCCCCCCCCCCCCCCCCCCCCCCCCCCCCCCCCCCCCCCCCCCCCCCCCCCCCCCCCCCCCCCCCCCCCCCCCCCCCCCCCCCCCCCCCCCCCCCCCCCCCCCCCCCCCCCCCCCCCCCCCCCCCCCCCCCCCCCCCCCCCCCCCCCCCCCCCCCCCCCCCCCCCCCCCCCCCCCCCCCCCCCCCCCCCCCCCCCCCCCCCCCCCCCCCCCCCCCCCCCCCCCCCCCCCCCCCCCCCCCCCCCCCCCCCCCCCCCCCCCCCCCCCCCCCCCCCCCCCCCCCCCCCCCCCCCCCCCCCCCCCCCCCCCCCCCCCCCCCCCCCCCCCCCCCCCCCCCCCCCCCCCCCCCCCCCCCCCCCCCCCCCCCCCCCCCCCCCCCCCCCCCCCCCCCCCCCCCCCCCCCCCCCCCCCCCCCCCCCCCCCCCCCCCCCCCCCCCCCCCCCCCCCCCCCCCCCCCCCCCCCCCCCCCCCCCCCCCCCCCCCCCCCCCCCCCCCCCCCCCCCCCCCCCCCCCCCCCCCCCCCCCCCCCCCCCCCCCCCCCCCCCCCCCCCCCCCCCCCCCCCCCCCCCCCCCCCCCCCCCCCCCCCCCCCCCCCCCCCCCCCCCCCCCCCCCCCCCCCCCCCCCCCCCCCCCCCCCCCCCCCCCCCCCCCCCCCCCCCCCCCCCCCCCCCCCCCCCCCCCCCCCCCCCCCCCCCCCCCCCCCCCCCCCCCCCCCCCCCCCCCCCCCCCCCCCCCCCCCCCCCCCCCCCCCCCCCCCCGATGTTCGAGAGCACAAAGACTCACGTAAATCGGAGGAGGAGACCCACCGGCCGTGGAATATCGCTCATCTTCGGCCATACTATACTTGAGCCACAGGCTCTTCTTATGTACATAGTTATGACAATGTATATATTATGATCAATATAATAAACTGGAGCCTCAGCTAAAGCGGGGTATCTGTTGTTTTTCTTACATCATGTGTGGTTACATGGGGGCTTCTGTTTATAAAGCGGAGTCCTGTTTACCCATTGATCCGGCTTATAAAGCCATATATATAAAATCACTTGGGGGCTTGGTCGTATTCGAACCATAGCTATACCTCTTGACCGGCGCAAAGCCACCAGGGAAATTACTTAGGGGCCAAAGAGAGTGTTGCAAAGGCACAACTCAAACATAGGCACCCGCTGAGCACAGCTCAAAATATTGCCTAGGGGCTCTTTGCTTCTCAAAGAACAAAGAGTCTACACTTGTAATATCGGAGAAGAAATACGAGGCCATAAGCAATCATGCATATAAGAGATCAAAGAAACTCAAATAACTTTCATGGATATAAAAAGATAGATCTGATCATAAACTCAAAGTTCATCCGATCCCAACAAACACACCGCAAAAAGAGTTACATCATATGGATCTCCAAGAGACCATTGTATTGAGAATCAAACGAGAGAGAGGAAGCCATCTAGCTACTAACTACAGACCCGAAGGTCTACAAAGAACTACTCACGCCTCATCGGAGAGGCACCAATTGAAGTGGTGAACCCCTCCATGATGGTGTCTAGATTGGATCTGGTGGTTCTGGACTCTACGGCGGCTGGAATTGATTTTCGTCGACTCCCCTAGGGTTTCTGGAATACTGGGATATTTATAGAGCAAAGAGTCGGTTCAGGGGGCACCCGAGGTGGGCACAACCCACCAGGGCGCGCCTGGGCCTCCTAGCGCGCCCTGGTGGGTTGTGCTCCCCTCGGAGCACCCCATAGGCGCTTCTTCGGCCCACTGGATGTCTTATAATCGAAAAAAATTCTCCAAAAAGTTTCGCTGCGTTTGGACTCCGTTTGGTATTGATTTCCTGCGATGTAAAAAACATGCAGAAAACAGCAACTGGCACTTGGCAATATGTCAATAGGTTAGTACCAAAAAATGATATAAAATGACTATAAAATGATTATAAAACATCCAAGATTCATAATATAACAGCACGGAACAATAAAAAATTATAGATACGTTGGAGATGTATCAGCATCCCCAAGTTTAATTCCTACTCGTCCTCGAGTAATTAAATGATAAAAACAGAATTTTTGGTGTGGAATGCTGCCTAACATGTCAAAATTATAGATACGTTGGAGACGTATCAGCATCCCCAAGCTTAATTCCTGCTTGTCCTCGAGTAGGTAAATGATAAAAACAGAACTTTTGATGCGGAATGCTGGCTAACATGTTTATCACATATTCTTTTCTTTGTAGCATGGACATTTGGACTTTTATATGGTTCGAAGCAATAGTCTAGTTTTGACATGAGGACTTTAATACTCAAGCATATCAACAAGCAACCATGTCTTCCAAAATATCAACGCTAAAGCAAGTTATCCCTAGCCCATTATGCTCAATCATTGATCCATTCATGAAACACATTCGCATATTAGCTACATCCAATGCTCAAGTACGATCATATTGCCCCTTAGTTGGTACTTTATAAGAGAAGATGGAGACTCAAATAAAAATAAAAATTGCATAAAGTAAAAGAAAGGCCCTTTGCAGAGGGAAGTAGGGATTTGTAGAGGTGCCAAAGCTCAAAGCAAAAAAGATAGAGATAAAAACATTTTGGGAGGCCCCCCCCCCCCCCCCCCCCCCCCCCCCCCCCCCCCCCCCCCCCCCCCCCCCGTGCCTTTCCCACCAACGAAAACGACTTAGAGTTCCCAACACTTTCCATGCTAGATATATCATAGGTGGTTCCCAAACAAAAAATAAAGTTTATTCCCTTTTCAACCATACTTCACTTTCCTTGGCTAACCGTATCCACGGGTGCCCTCCATACCAACACTTTCCAAGGAATTTATTATTTGACAACATAAAGTAAATTCATTTTTCATTTCGGGACTGGGCATCCCTAATACATTTGCCTTACTCTTGTGCAATGACAAGTGAATAAACACTCATCGTGAGAATAACACATCTAGCATGGAAAATATTAGCCACTCCTCACCGCCCCGCGAGCGGTACGAACACACAAAAGAGAAGTTTGTTTTGAAAATTAGAGATGGCGCATACAAATTTGCTTAGAACGGCAAAAGAATACCGCATATAGGTAGATATAGTGGACTCATGTGGCAAAACTGGTTTAAAGGTTTTTGGATGCACAAGTAGTGGTCATACTTAGTGCAAAATGAAGGCTAGCAAAAAGATTGAGAAGCGACTAACCAAGAAATGAATAATCTCATAAGCGAGCATTAAGCATAATTAACACCGAATAATGCACCACAAGTAAGATATAATTTCATTGCATGACTATTGACTTTCGTGCTTGCATAGGGAATCGCAAACCTTAACACTAATATTCTTACTAAAGCATAATTACTCACCAACATGACTCACATATCACATCATCATATCTCAAAACTATTACAAGGAATCAAGTTTATTTTGTCCAATGATCTTCATGAAAGTTTTTATTATATCCTTCTTGGATATCTATCACTTTGGAACTAATTTTCATGTGTTGCTTTTGATAAGCTCAAACAAATATAAGTGAAGATCATGAGCATAATATTTCTTTCTCTCAAATTAATTTAAGTGCAGCAAGAGATAATTTCTTTAAAATTTATTAACTCTCAAATAAATCTAAGTGAATCATGAGAGCATTTATTCAAAAATAACTAAGCACACCATGCTCAAAAAGATATAAGTGAAGCACTAGAGCAAATCCATAGCTCATAAAGATTTAAGTGAAGCATAGAGAGCAATTCTAACAAGTCATGGCATAATTTTGGCTCTCTCAAATAGGTGTGTCCAGCAAGGATTCAAGACTTAAAACAAAAAGCAAAACAAACAAAGACTCATATCATACAAGACGCTCCAAGCAAAACTCATAGTATGTGACGAATAAAAATATAGTTTCGAGTAAAACACCGATGGTCGTTAGAAGAAAGAGGGGATGCCACTCGGGGCATCCCTAGGCTTAGTTGCTTGCTTCTCTTTGGATAATATCTTGAGATGCCATGGGCATCCCCAAGCATAGGCTCTTCTTACTCCTTATTCCTTCATCCATCGTAAGATAACCCAAAACTTGAAAACTTCAATCACACAAAACTCAACAAAACCTTCGTGAGATCCTTAGTATAAGAAAGCAAATCACTACTATAAGTATTGTATAAAACCAATTCATATTTTATTCTTGCATTATATCTACTATTTTCCAACTTTTCTATGGCAAAAACTCATCAAAGAAAACCATAGAATCATCAAAACAAGCACACAACGCAAAGAAAACAGAATCTGTCAAAAACAGAACAGTCTATAGTAATCTGAATATTTCGTATACTTATGTAACTCCAAAAAATCTGAGAAAAATTAGGACCACTTGAGAAATTTGTATATTAATCTTATACAAAAAGAATGGGCATTTTATCATGCTCCTGTGATTTTTAAAAATTATTTTTCTGGGCGCAAAAGTTTCTATTTTTTTAGGAAGATCAAACAACTATCACCCAAGAAGATCCTAAAGGCCTTGCTTGGCACAAACACTAACTAAAACACAAAAAACACAATCATAACCGTAGCATAATTGTGCAAACACTCAAGAACAGAAAGCAAAAGGCAAAAATAAATTTTATTCATTGGGTTGCCTCCGAACAAGCGCTATAGTTTTACACCCCTAGCTAGGCACAAAGCAAGGATCTAAGTTTTGTCATCTTTGTTTCAAGATCCATAAGATGCCCTCATGATTGATTCATATGGAGGCCTAATTCTTGTTCTAGGGAAGTGTTCCATGCCCTTCCTTAGTGGAAATTGAAACTTAATATTGCCTTCTTTCATATCAATCACGGCACCAATAGTGCATAAAATCGGTCTACCAAGAATAATTGGACAAGACGTATTGCAATCAATATTAAGAACAATAAAACCTATGGGCACATAATTCCTATTTGCAAGAATAAGAAAATCATTAATTCTTCCCAAAGGCTTTTTAATAGTAGAATCCACCAAGTGCAAATTTAAAGAGCATTCTTCAATATCGGTAAGACCAAGCACATCACATAAAGATTTCAGAATTGTAGAAACACTAGCACCCAAATCACACAAAGCAAAACACTCATAATTTTTAATCTTGACTTTGATAGTAGGTTCCCATTCATCATGTAATTTTCTAGGAATTGAAACCTCTAATTCCAACTTTTCTTCCAAAGCTTTCATCATAGCATCAACAATATGTTTAGTAAAAGCTTTATTTTGTTCATAAGCATGGGGTGAATTTATCATGGATTGGAACAAAGAAATACAATCAATCAAAGAGCAACTATCATAATTAAAGTCTTTGTAATCCAAAAGAGTGGGCACATCACTAGTTAAAGTCTTGACCTCTTCAAACCCACTTTTATCAATTTTCTCAACAAGATTTTCACCCTCCGAATCATCGGGTCGCCTTCTAACTAAAGTTGACTCTTCTCCAGTCCTTTTTTCATCAATCTTAATTTTACTAAACAAGGAATCAATAGAAGAAACACCAATCATTTTAATATCTTCATCACTTTTATGAAAGCAATCACTAGAAAACGCTCTTTTCTAAAAATTCGCTTCTAGATCTAAGCATAGCGGTTCTTTTCTTACTTTCATCCATAGAAACATAAAGAGCTTTAATTTATTCCTCAACTTTAGGCATAAAAAATTTCATCTTGAGATTTTCCACATCATGAGAAATTCTATCAACACTCTAGACAAATCATCAATCTTATTCAACTTTTCTTCTATAGTAGTGTTGAAAACTTTTTGCATGTTGATAAATTATTTAATATTATTCTCAAGATCAGAGGTGTTTCTATTATTATTATAAGATTGATTTCCATAGGAATTACCATAATTATTAGAGGAATTACTAGGAAAAGGCCTAGGATTAAAATTACCTCTATAAGCATTGTTATTGAAATTATTTCGAGAGATAAAATTCACATCTATGGCATCACTATTTTGCTCAATCAAAGTAGACAAAGGCATATCATTGAAATCAATAGGAGCACTTTTACTAGCAACCAATTTCATAAGAGCATCAACTTTTTCACTCAAAGAAGAAATTTCTTCAACCGAATTAACTTTTTTACTAGTAGGAGCTCTTTTGGTATGCCATTGTGAATAATTTGCCATGATATTATCAAGCAATTTGGTGGCTTCACCCAAAGTAATTTCCATAAAAGTACCACCCACGACGGAATCTAAAAGATTACAAGAAACAAAATTCAACCCCACATAATAAAATTTTTGTATGATCATCCAAAGATTAAACCCATGAGTTGGGCAATTCCTCAGCATCATTTTCATCCTTTCCCAAGATTGTGCAACATGCTCATGTTCAAGTTACTTGAAATTCATGATCGGGGTTCTAAGGGATATAATTTTTGCGGGCGGAAAATACTTAGTGATAAAAGCATCTTTGCACTTATTCCAAGAATCGATACTATTGCGAGGCAAAGAAGAAAACCAATTTTTTGCAGAATCACGCAAAGAAAATGGAAATAATTTCATCTTCACAACATCATTGTCCACATCTTTTTTCTTTTGCATATCGCATAATTCCACGAAGGTATTAAGATGGGATGCGGCATCCTCATTAGGAGTACCGGGAAACTGATCTTTCATAACAAGATTCAGTAAAGCAGTATTAATATCACAAGACTCCGCACTAGTGGCGGGAGGAGCAATCGGAGTGCCAATAAAATCATTGTTGTTGGTATTTTAGAAATCACACAACTTTGTGTTCTCTTGAGTCATTGTGACTACGCAACAAGATTGCACTCAAAACATATCCGGCAAGAAAACGGCGGACGGAAAAGAGGGCGAATAAAACGGCAAATTTTTGTGAAGTGGGGGAGAGGAAAACGAGAGGCAAATGGCAAATAATGTAAATTGCGAGGAGATGAGATTTGTGATTAGGAACCTGGTAGATGTTGAAGATCCTCCCCGGCAACGGCGCCCGAAATTCCTTTTGATGCGGCTTGAAGCTACGTCGGTATTTCCCCAAAGAGGAAGGGATGATGCAGCACATTGACGGTAGGTATTTCCCTCAGTGATGAAACCAAGGTTATCGAACCAATAGGAGAACCAAGCAACACTACGTAAACAACACCTGCACACAAATAACAAATACTCGTAACCCAACGTGTAAAAGGGGTTCTCAATCCCTTTCGGGTAACGGCGTCAGAAATTGGCAAACGGACATGAGAGAGTAGTAAATATTGATAGATCGAACGCCAAATAAAATAAATTGCAGCAAGGTATTTTTGTATTTTTGGTTTAATGGATCTAAAAATAAAAGGGCAAATAAAATAGATCGCAAGGCAAATATATTAAAAAGAGACCCGGGGGCCGTAGGTTTCACTAGTGGCTTCTCTCGAGAAAAACAACAAACGGTGGGTGAACCAATTATTGTTGGGCAATTGATAGAACTTCAAATAATCATGACGATATCCAGGCAATGATCATTATATAGGCATCATGTCCAAGATTAGTAGACCGACTCCTGCCTGCATCTACTACTATTACTCCACACATCGACCGCTATCCAGCATGCATCTAGTGTATTAAGTTCATGGAGAAACAGAGTAATGCAATAAGAACGATGACATGATGTAGACAAGATCTATTTATGTAGAAATAGACCCCATCATTTTATCCTTAGTAGCAATGATACATACGTGTCGGTTCCCCTTCTGTCACTGGGATCAAGCACCGTAAGATCGAACCCACTACAAAGCACCTCTTCCCATTGCAAGATAAATAGATCAAGTTGGCTAAACAAAACCCAAATATCGGAGAAGAACTATGAGGCTATAAGCAATCATGCATATTAGAGATCAAAGAAGACTCAAATAACTTTCATGGATAAAAAGATAGATCTGATCATAAACTCAAAGTTCATCCGATCCCAACAAACACACCGCAAAAAGAGTTACATCATATGGATCTCCAAGAGACCATTGTATTGATAATCAAGAGAGAGAGAGAGAGAGAGAGAGAGAGGAAGCCATCTAGCTACTAACTACGTACCCATAGGTCTACAAAAAACTACTCACACATCATCGGAGAGGCACCAATGGAAGTGGTGAACCCCTCCGTGATGGTGTCTAGATTGGATCTGGTGGTTCTGGACTCTGCGGTGACTTGAATTGATTATTGTCGACTCCCCTAGGGCTTTTGGAATATTGGGGTATTTATAGAGCAAAGAGTTGGTTCAGGGGGCACCCGAGGTGGGAACAACCCACCAGGGGCGCGCCTGGGCCTCCAGGCGTGCCCTGGTGGTTGTACTCCCCTCGGAGCACCCCCCTGGCGCTTCTCCGGCGCACTGGATGTCTTCTGGTCCAATAAAAAATCTCCAAAAAAAATTGCTGCGTTTGGACTCTGTTTGGTATTGATTTCCTGTGATGTAAAAAACATGCAGAAAATAGCAACTGGCACTTGGCACTATGTCAATAGGTTAGTACCAAAAAATGATATAAAATGATTATAAAACATCCAAGATTGATAATATAACAACATGGAACAATCAAAAATTATAGATATGTTGGAGACGTATCAATCTCCAAGTCTCCTGGTTGTCTTCTTGTCCAAGAAAAATCATCGCGAAGGTTTCATTCCGTTTGGACTCCGTTTGGTATTCCTTTTCTGCGAAACTCAAAAACAGGGAAAAAACAGGAACTGGCACTGGGCTCTATGTTAATAGGATAGTTCCAAAAATAATATAAAATAGCATATTAATGCATATAAAACATCTAAAACAGATAATATAATAGCATGGGACAATCAAGAATTATAGATACGTTGGAGACGTATCAAGCATCCCCAAGCTTAATTCCTGCTCGTCCTCGAGTAGGTAAATGATAAAAACAGAATTTTTGATGTGGAATGCTACCTAACATATTTATCCATGTAATTTCTTTATTGTGGCATGAATTTTTAGATCCGTATGATTCAAAAGAAAAGTATAATATTGACATAAAACAATAATACTTCAAGCATACTAACAAGGCAATTATGTCTTCTCAAAATAACATGGCAAAAGAAAGTTTATCCCTACAAAATCATATAGTCTGGCTATGCTCCATCTTCATCACAGGAAATATTCAAATCATGCGCAACCTCGATGACAAGCCAAGCAATTGTTTCATACTTTTGATGTTCTCAAACCTTTTCAACTTTCACGCAATACATGAGCGTGAGCAATGGACATATCACTATAGGTGGAATAGAAGGTGGTTGTGGAGAAGACAAAAAGAAGGAGATAGTCTCACATCAACTAGGCGTATCAACGGGCTATGGAGATGCCCATCAATAGATATCAATGAGAGTGAGTAGGGATTTCCCATGCAACGGATGCACTAGAGCTATAAGTTTATGAAAGCTCAAAAAGAAAAAACTAAGTGGGTGTGCATCCAACTTGCTTGCTCATGAAGACCTAGGGCAATTTGAGGAAGCCCATCGTTGGAATATACAAGCCAAGTTCTATAATGAAAAATTCCCACTAGTATATGAAAGTGACAAAATAGGAGACTCTCTATCATGAAGATTATGGTGCTACTTTGAAGCACAAGTGTGGTAAAAGGATAGTAACATTGCCCCTTCTCTCTTTTTTTTCTCATTTGTTTTCTCTTTTTTTGGGGGGCCTTCTCTTTTTTTGGTCTTTTCTCTCTTTTTTTAATTTCCTCACTTGGGACAATGCTCTAATAATGAAGATCATCACACTTTTATTTACTTACAACTCAAAATTACAACTTGATACTAGAACAAAATATGACTCTATATGAATGCCTCCGGGGATGTACCTGGATGTGCAATGACTCAAGAGCGACATGTATAAAAAATGATGAATGGTGGCTTTGCCACAAATACGATGTCAACTACATGATCATACAAAGCAATATGACAATGATGATGTGTGTCATAACAAATGAAACGGTGGAAAGTTGCATGGAAATATATCTCAGAATGGCTGTTTTGAGGAAGGTATATGGTGGGTTTATGGTACCGGCGAAAATTACGTGGAACTAGAGAGCCTAGCAATGGTGGAAGGGTGAGAGTGCGTATAATCCATGAAATCAGCATTAGTCATAAAGAACTCACATACTTATTGCAAAAATCTATTGACGGTGTCCTGGACGAGGGGGTACTCACCACGTCATCTCCCGACCAGCTGGATCGGGCCAAGGACCCCCCATGGCGGTTCATCATGGGCCACTTCGGGCAGCCCATGCCGCATACAAGGAGGTTTCCACAAGACTTGGCGCCTAAGCCAAGGACTCTCCTAAACCCTAGGCCTCGGTTGTGTTATATAAACCGAGGCCAGGCTAGTCAATAGACAATCTCATATTCATTAGATCAATCTCGTGGTAGACACATGTACCCTGTACCACACCCATATCAATATAATCAAAAGCAGGATGTAGGGTTTTACCTCCATCAAGAGGGCCCGAACCTGGGTAAAATCCCGTGTCCATGTTACCATCGCTCCAAGGCGCCTAGCTTAGGACCCCTACTACGAGATACGCTGGATATTGAACCGACATTGGTGCTTTCATTGAGAGCCTGCTGGGTGATCGCCGCAGATCGATGGATGATCAGGTGCTATTTTTTCAATCAGATTCGTTTTACATGAATTGATTTCTTTGAGAATTATTGTTGTTGGATTGCAATTATATTTCACAGGCTCGTCCGAGATCGGTTCTGAATTCAGATCGGATCATCAGAGTTTGTGCGTCGGCGGCCGCTAGGCGTAGGATATTTGCATGATCAAAAGCAAAAAAGGAAAAATCCGAACAGATCGGCTATGCGCAGAGGCCAGATGCATCCCTTCTCGGGCAGTGCATAGACAGGGATGACCCTTTGCTCTTGTTTTCTCTTTTTATTCATATAGAGACGCTGCCCCGTGGGTTGCTACTTTGCACTTTACGCAATATACTAATAGCAGACGAATGCTAAGTTGCAGCAAAGTTTAATTGACCCGGCTGACTTGCAAAAGGAAAACGCTTTGGGGAATCAACATACACGGAGACTACTAGTACAAATCCATTAGGAATACCAAGCGGAGGACTCCATCCAAAAATACAAATTGATTATCACGTCTTTCAAGGATTGATTGGTCTCGTACAAGGCAACACTGGTTCTGGCCTTTTACCTCGGATTTTAACGCCCCGTCGTCCGAGCAAACAACATCAGATTTCTCTACCAGTTACAATTCGGTCCGTTGAATGCATCAACGTAGCGTCCGCACAATTTCTGGCCAGCCGGCTTCGTCCATAGTCCGACGGACACCACGTCCGTAGCCCGGCCTGTCAGCAGCGATCCAGTCGAGGCGGCGCGCAGGGCTGGTACTGCGGAGCACTGCACCGAGGCCGACGTCATGAGTCCAGGAAGATTCCTTGTCCTCTTCTTTTTAAAGTCCAGCAACTAGACGGCGCTTGTCTTTTAATATTTTCTGTTTAAGTCTAACCTTGGAGCACTTAGTCTAATCTATCCACCTCTCACGTGAATGCTCTAGAGCACTTTGGTGCAATTTTTGCTCCTATGATTACCCGGGTTCAGGGGCAATTTTTCCATTCATTTGTTTTGTACAATTTCATGCATCAAGAAATCCTTTACTTCGGATTTGCACTGTTTATGTGCGCAGGCCGACATCATTGCCCCAGGGACCCCGGCGTTTTTAGGCCACCACCAAGCCGCGTCGACTAGTTCCTAGAACAAGTTTGGACTGCACTGTGCCGGTGTAATTGCCCCGCATATTTGTACATGCATTGGCATCTACATGCTGTTACTTCGCCGAGCCGACCTCGACATCCAGGCTATATTTCTTTAATTATATACCTCCTTAAATTAATTAAGTAGAGGAGATTTATTATTATTATTATTCATCATTACTTTTATTTGCACTATTTATGTGTGTAGGTAATCGTCTTCGACTGCGTCACGCGGTCACTTCGGCAAGCCAACGTCGTCGTCCCAATCAGCATAAATCGGCTCGCGGGATCACCTTGTTGGTCGAATTGCCATACCGACATGTTCGGTTGCCTCGGGGACTCCGGCATCGCTGAGAGAACTCTACCTCATCGAGTGTTCGGCACACAGGCGTTATTTCTTTTATTACTCACTTGGCATAAATTATTAATTATGCAATGATTTTTTTAATTTATTATTATTACTATTATCTCCGGCTTGCACTATTTTCTGTGCATAGGTAAGTGATCCGGGTTGGGCAGCGCTGTCACCTCGACGTACCGACGAACCACGACACCTCGGCTGGACCGGGGGCTTTGTCATCACTTCATTAACCCACACTGGGGACTTCGGCGTCATACTGCCGGCCTGCTTCATTAGCTCGGCTGGACCGGGGGCTTTGCATCGCCACATTGGCCGTGCTATGTCGTCACTTCAGAGTGCCGAGCTCTTCGCTCCATCACCTCGGGACTGGCTTGGGGGGCTGGGACCTCGTCCCGCCGCAATCTCAGCCTGCGTCATCACCACCGAGCACATTAACTAGCTAAGTCACTTTAATGCTCAAAGACTTTTAGTTTTAAATTTTGTTTGATTCGACCAAACATTATACTTTTTTTGGCAAAAAGTTGTTTGTGAAAAACTTACTTGTCAAAATTTTGTCTCTGACACACAAATTCAAATACACCGTTTACTTGGGGGCTTCCTTTATGAAGCCTTTCCTCTTGCATATGATTATACTTGTATGGCTTCGTTCCTTGTTCGTGTATTACGCCACAATATGCACCATGTTGACTTAAGTGTTCCGCAAGCTGGGTTGCCTTGCTCCTGTGTTTACCCCTACGTTCCCGATTGTTCGGCTAGGGAGTAAAGGGAGCACCTCTGCGATTGTCATGATCGGGTCATCCGAGCTCGGACCTCAGACTGGGTGAAGCCGAAAGCTAGCGCTCTTATTGTTTTCAATCATGGTCGGCACACAACGGAACTCATGAGTGTAGGGGAACGCGACAGAAAACAAAATTTTTCCGCATAGTGAGCACGCCCAGGATCACTATGGAGACTGCATACAAGGTTTGATCTTTTTCGTTACCGACTCATAGCGCAGCGGAAGTAGAGTCGATGACGATCGGCGGTGCAGATCCCCGCAGCTAGGATTTTACAACCTCCCAACCGCGAGGATGTACTCCCTCATCTGCCCCTCGGACAGCCCTCCGGGAGGCAGTTGGACAGTCCCTCGGACGGTGTCGCGGACAGCCCTTCGGGAGGACCTTCGAAACTCGGACGGTCACTCGGACAGCCCTTCGGGAGGACACCCGAAACTCCAACTATAACTCGGACAGCCCTTCGGGAGGCACTCTCGAACTAAGACCGAAACTACAATCTCTCTACAGAGTTGCACACATACGGTGTCATCTATCCGGCAGGGCTTCGCCGTCCAGAACTAGTTCCCACCGGAACCCAGACAGCCTTTCGGCTCTATGAAACTATTTCGCTGGGAGGGAGAGAGAAGCCAGACAAGTCTATGGCATGTGTATGAGATCAAGGATGAGTGTGGAGGGCTGCCCCTCCTCCTCTATTTATAGGAAATCCCAAGGGGTAGGGTAGTTTTACACAAAAACCCAAAGGCACATGAAAGAAGTCCTTCCACAAGGGCACAAGTGTGAAACCAAGGGACAAGTGGGGGCTCCATGGAGGAGCCCCCATGTGGCCGGCCACACCTTGTAGGGCCCCTTCAAAAGCGGCCTTATCCTTCCATGTCATCCCCACAAAATATCTTGGGACAAGGCCCAAAAATAATGGCTTTCCAAAAAGTAACCATAAAGCTGATTTTCACTATTCACGACGACATTTTTCAGCGTCCATTCGAACTGAAAATATTTATGTGGGCTTAGAACATTTCCAGTACCTACTAAAATAATTTTCAACACGTTCTGAAACAATTCCAGTTTAGTGATTTCATCTGCGAAAAGCATCTGAAGTGGTTCCGGCAGCTCCGGAACATTTCCGGTTTTCATCCCGGAAAATTCCCAGAAGTTTCCAGAATGATTCTGGCATCCTCCAAGAATTATCAGGCATGTGCCGAAACCATTTTGACTTTATGGTATCCTCTGAAACAACTTTCCAGTTTCACCGGAACTCATCCGGTGACCTCTCTCGTCGGAACTTTTCCGCTGTCTCCAAAAAACTTTTTCCGGAAACTTTCTCTCAGACTCCCTGTCTAGTATTCAGCAGATAGATGACCCTTAAGCGTGTGACCCTATAGGTTCGGTGAAGTATAGACATGAGCCGGAACCCCTTCCGATCAATGATCAACATCGGAGCCGTGGACACCCATATTGACCCCTATACCCACACGAATGAATATTCGAGTGAACCTCCAGTTGCCGTGTGCTATTCCTGTTGCTTCGCGATATGTTACAAATACCCGAGGTGAGATTTATGCATCCCCGTGGATCAATAACTTGTCCACTATGCAAGTTACCTCGTTACCGGTATTGTTCTCTTTACTCGTTTCCATGTTCCGACATCCCTGTGATCAAATCACAATGTGTCTGGCCAGACGATGATGGATACCGTAACACCGAGAGGGCCCAGAGATATCTCTCCATTGTCGGAGGAGCAATTCCCAATCTTGAGCTATCAAGTCCCTTGACATACTTTTCCATGAACCCGTAAGCCGCCGTAATAGCCACCCATTTACGGATGACGTTTAACAAACCCCAAAGTTCATGAAGCAAGCATGAAGAAACTCGACACTCTCATGGTCTAAGGAATTATGCAAACATTAACTTCTCTGTGTTATAAACCATTAACTTATGACGAATGTATCTCATAGCATAACATCAATCGGGTCGATTCAACACAAGTGTTCTACCAACAATTGTGCCCTCAAAGTTGCCGGCATAGACATGCCCATGATCAGGAAAACGTGATCATCATGCAACACTTGAGCCATTCTTAGAGGCAAGACTAGGAATACATTTTACCGTTTATTATTCCACACGTGCACATGGGTTTTCCTCAGAGCCTTTATGGATATACGGGCTCAGGAACCATAGCAGTTATAGCATGGAACATAAACATAATTATGAACATGGAGATAATCAATAACATTTATTATTGCTTCTAGGGCATATCTCCTACAGACTCCCACTTGCACTAGAGTCAATAATCTAGTTAATGCTAATGCACTTTACACCTATGGCACACTGGTGTAAAATATGCTTCACATGTGGTATAGCCTGATGTCCAACGGATCTGACAACTTCAGTTCCGTGTGTATCTCTGCATATCCTCGCATTTTCACGCTTTCACAAAATTCATATTTTGTTTGAACTTGGCTTTGTATATATGTGAATCATTGGTCGAAACCTGATTCCTCAGACTGAGCTATGGAACAGCTATCTGCTATAGTGTCCCATTGACCAAAGCCATCTTGGAACCATACTAAGTTCATGAATGAACTATATGATTCAACATCTTTGTTGTCGCTTCGAAAGCGTCAACATACTTAGCCTTTGTTATAGAATTCGCCACAGTAACCTGTTAAGAACAATTCCAACTACTGTGCCACCATATTGTGTGTTACACAAAACCCTTAATTTAAATCAAAAATCGCATGGAGCATTGATGAAGACCGTATCAATGTAACTTTTACAACGAACTCTTCATATTCTCTGCTTGCGAGAAAACATGTCATCAGTGCTACTCTAGTACTTAATGACATCTTTCACTGTTGTCCCATGATCAGTACTTTGATCACTTTGGTATCTGTACTCACAACTCCTTGGGAGTACTGGACATATCTGGTTGTTTTACATACCATGGAATACATGATTTATCCAAACACAAGAGTGTGTGGGATTTCCATCATGTATTTTGCTCATCAGTGTTTTGAGACACCGAGTCTTGCAAAAACTCTTTCCATGTGACTTCGGCAAGAATCACTCCTTGGCGGTTTTATGCAAAAAAGTTTTAGCATCTTGTCAATATGTATTTATGGCTTTGCCTATTAGGCAATTCTATCTCTGAAGATAAAATCCCTAATATCAAGGCTACTTAGCCGAAGCACTTCATCAAAAAACTATTTTCCATGAAGTCCTAATTCGTGTCAAGAAATTTATTTCCAATCAACAATGTGTCAAGCACACAAGGTTTTCAGAAACATTATTATGCTCCCACTTAGTTTCTTGTCTCCACAAGCTTCTTCGTTACCCACTGATGAAGTCAAACCCCTTTGACCATTTCATCAAAACACGAAGATTCCAACTCCACTTTGCTCTCTTCTGTCCATTGCTGGAACTCTGAAGATTGCACACTCACCAGCATCCTCTGGATTGACAAAATACTTTGGACTGTAACACATGCAAGTCCTAGGTTGCATTTCCATCTTATGGAAATCCTTTTGGCATCCATGTTTCATATCTCATGATTGAAATATGTATAAATTGCTAGTTGAACCCGGTCTGACTTTAAGCATCGCTACGGTGAGATGAACTCATCGTAGTCAACTCCTTGAACTTGTTATTTCAACAAGTCAAGCTTTATGGATAAAACATTTTATCCACATCAGTTATAGTTCCATTAATGTTCGTTAGACTCCAAGTCTTCCGAATGGTGTATCAAGATTTCAATCTCGAATCATTTATGGAAACTATCTCAGATTGTATTTGGCATTTAGCCAATTCCGGAGTCAGGGCCCATCAACGCTTCCTTGTGTATCGTAGGTATATTGTTGTCTAACAACAATATCTCGTATGCGCACCTGAGAGGTTTGCATGAGTTTTGCCTACGTGGTTCAGCTGCAAGTTCGACTGAAGTCCATACATCTCATGTAGAGGCTTCCGTATCGGTCGCAGTAGGAAACTCTGGAATCACTTCCAAGGTCCCTTTCCCTTGACCTGATGACGAAGATACTTGTTATCTCATCGAGTTGCACTGTCCTCCCACTCACCTTTTGTGAGAACTATTCTCTTTAAAAGCATACCGTTTTGTGGCAAAATCTATTGCCTCGGTATAGTGGTGGGGGAATACCCAATTACTTGGGA
>JAAAWM010009984.1:0-32056 GCA_036873465.1 Thinopyrum obtusiflorum
GTGGTAGAAATTATTGATCATCTTCACGTTGGCGTTTGCTTTTTATTTGCCTTATCTCTTGCCAAGTTTGTGTCAACTCCCATTGCCTTCCGTGCCACTTGAGGATCTTGTTGTTTTCTTGATCTTGTCTAGTGTTTTCCTTGATATAGTGAACGTGGTGATCCTACCTTGTGCATTTTGTATTCAAATGCAAATTCTCTATAATGCACAACTCGTGGGGGAGCTATCCTATTTTCTATAAAACACTAAACTTGTGATCCATTTTAAGTGTGTGTTGGTGGACGGCAAGCCGTTTCTTTTTGGTACTTGTGCCATCATGAAACTTTGTAGAGAGCTTGGTTTGTTTGGAACCATCCTCTCTTTTGGGAGTTTGATATCATTTTGTGGGTTCCAATGGATATCTCATTCCTTGATGTATCTTTTAATGATATCTTCCAAGTGATGATTTCTCCATTTGGTATTCTTTTCACTTGGTATTTCCTTGTATTTTGGTATCGGTTCTTGAAAGTCTTGAGCATGCATATTAACTTCATGTAGTTTCCGTGGCATGCTTTCTCTCTTTGACCCAATATATAGGGGAAACTCCACCAAGTCTCAAATTGGATGAGATGTGCATGAATTTCATTTCCATATCTATATGCACATATTTATGTGGAGTTTGTCCTATGTATTGTTGGTGTTTCTAACTCTTTGGTCCCAATGAGTTTGGGTACCATTTTGTTTGTGTTGTTGTTCTAGGAACAATTGGAGATGCATTGGATGCTCGGCTCACTCACAAGGAAGGTGTTGTCACCATGTGCTTTTTGGAGTCAAGCTAGGATGATCAATGAACTACTTTGTACCTTCAATTGGTATCTACTACATCCTTCCAATGTTAACTCGGTAACAAGTATCTTCATATACTTCATGCACACATTTCTTGCATCAACCTTGTGTAGGTTGTATCATGGCATGTTATTCATTCTCTCTTGTGATACTTGTTTCCTTTCTCAAAGCATCCCAACAATGATCTCTTGTTGCTAGTTGTGATGTCTTTGATGGTTGTGTGGTAGGAATTCATTTATGTACAATAAGACCATATCTAGCCATGTGGGGGGGGGGGGGGGGGGGGGGGGGGGGGGGGGGGGGGGGGGGGGGGGGGGGGGGGGGGGGGGGGGGGGGGGGGGGGGGGGGGGGGGGGGGGGGGGGGGGGGGGGGGGGGGGGGGGGGGGGGGGGGGGGGGGGGGGGGGGGGGGGGGGGGGGGGGGGGGGGGGGGGGGGGGGGGGGGGGGGGGGGGGGGGGGGGGGGGGGGGGGGGGGGGGGGGGGGGGGGGGGGGGGGGGGGGGGGGGGGGGGGGGGGGGGGGGGGGGGGGGGGGGGGGGGGGGGGGGGGGGGGGGGGGGGGGGGGGGGGGGGGGGGGGGGGGGGGGGGGGGGGGGGGGGGGGGGGGGGGGGGGGGGGGGGGGGGGGGGGGGGGGGGGGGGGGGGGGGGGGGGGGGGGGGGGGGGGGGGGGGGGGGGGGGGGGGGGGGGGGGGGGGGGGGGGGGGGGGGGGGGGGGGGGGGGGGGGGGGGGGGGGGGGGGGGGGGGGGGGGGGGGGGGGGGGGGGGGGGGGGGGGGGGGGGGGGGGGGGGGGGGGGGGGGGGGGGGGGGGGGGGGGGGGGGGGGGGGGGGGGGGGGGGGGGGGGGGGGGGGGGGGGGGGGGGGGGGGGGGGGGGGGGGGGGGGGGGGGGGGGGGGGGGGGGGGGGGGGGGGGGGGGGGGGGGGGGGGGGGGGGGGGGGGGGGGGGGGGGGGGGGGGGGGGGGGGGGGGGGGGGGGGGGGGGGGGGGGGGGGGGGGGGGGGGGGGGGGGGGGGGGGGGGGGGGGGGGGGGGGGGGGGGGGGGGGGGGGGGGGGGGGGGGGGGGGGGGGGGGGGGGGGGGGGGGGGGGGGGGGGGGGGGGGGGGGGGGGGGGGGGGGGGGGGGGGGGGGGGGGGGGGGGGGGGGGGGGGGGGGGGGGGGGGGGGGGGGGGGGGGGGGGGGGGGGGGGGGGGGGGGGGGGGGGGGGGGGGGGGGGGGGGGGGGGGGGGGGGGGGGGGGGGGGGGGGGGGGGGGGGGGGGGGGGGGGGGGGGGGGGGGGGGGGGGGGGGGGGGGGGGGGGGGGGGGGGGGGGGGGGGGGGGGGGGGGGGGGGGGGGGGGGGGGGGGGGGGGGGGGGGGGGGGGGGGGGGGGGGGGGGGGGGGGGGGGGGGGGGGGGGGGGGGGGGGGGGGGGGGGGGGGGGGGGGGGGGGGGGGGGGGGGGGGGGGGGGGGGGGGGGGGGGGGGGGGGGGGGGGGGGGGGGGGGGGGGGGGGGGGGGGGGGGGGGGGGGGGGGGGGGGGGGGGGGGGGGGGGGGGGGGGGGGGGGGGGGGGGGGGGGGGGGGGGGGGGGGGGGGGGGGGGGGGGGGGGGGGGGGGGGGGGGGGGGGGGGGGGGGGGGGGGGGGGGGGGGGGGGGGGGGGGGGGGGGGGGGGGGGGGGGGGGGGGGGGGGGGGGGGGGGGGGGGGGGGGGGGGGGGGGGGGGGGGGGGGGGGGGGGGGGGGGGGGGGGGGGGGGGGGGGGGGGGGGGGGGGGGGGGGGGGGGGGGGGGGGGGGGGGGGGGGGGGGGGGGGGGGGGGGGGGGGGGGGGGGGGGGGGGGGGGGGGGGGGGGGGAACCTTGTGTAGGTTGCATCATGGCATGTTATTCATTCTCTCTTGTGATACTTGTTTCCTTTCTCAAAGCATCCCGACAATGATCTCTTGTTGCTAGTTGTGATGTCTTTGATGATTGTGTGGTAGGAATTCATTTATGTACAATAAGACCATATCTAGCCATGTGCTATGCTTCCAAGCAAATATCTTATTGGTATATCTATGACTTCCTTTTGGATATCTTGTTCCTTCGTGTTGTAACTATTTCGGGTGTACATCCTTCTTTGTAGATATATATCATCATGATCTCGTCTACCTAGAACCTTATACACTTGAGAGAAATTACATCTCTAGATGATATCCTTTCTTTCACGTCCACCTTGTCTTTCTTGTTATTTCTTTGGTGGCTCCGTGAAAGCTTTTGCCTTGAGTGCATGTCTTATCTCGTTGCATCTTGATGCACTCCTGTGTGGTGAAGATTATTTTCCTCATGCTTATCTCTACGAGGCTTTTGCCATCTTAATTGGTATCCCTCGTCTTGATGAGGCTTTCATCTTCTATCTTCACCATGGGTTGTCACAAGTGTTGGTTATTCATTTTGCATTTTTAGTGTGCTTGTGAACCCTTTTGCTAGTTTGGTGTGTGTGGGGAGGACATGTCATGCACCTTGTATCTCCACTATCCAAGACTATGTTGATGCTTAATGCTCATTCGTACATTAGTCTTCTCAAGTGCTTTGCCATGACTCACACACATCATTTTGATTGAGCCTACTCTTAAGTTGCCTCTTTTATATGTTGCTCAACCATTTGTTTGTTGCAAGTGCTAGGCTTTGTTTCCTACATGCTCACTTGCACTTGTTGTCAGTATCTATTGATTTTCGGGGAGTGATGATCCGATTTTGTGCACTTGGTATCCTAATGCAAATATTGTAAGGAGTGCACAAATCATGGAGAGCTTCACTAGTGTCTTTAGAACACTATGTTGCTATCTTGCACTTGTCGTGAGGTTCTATTGATCTTGGGGGAGTGACGATCCTATTTTGTGCTCGTTGTATCCAGTTACAAAACTAAATTGTGCACAAATCATGGGGAGCTTCTCTAGTTTCTCTAGAACACTCCTTTGCTCATATCATAATTTATTTCATTCATGTGGCACGTAGGATCATTGGTCTAGTTGGCCCCCCCCCCCCCCCCCCCCCCCCCCCCCCCCCCCCCCCCCCCCCCCCCCCCCCCCCCCCCCCCCCCCCCCCCCCCCCCCCCCCCCCCCCCCCCCCCCCCCCCCCCCCCCCCCCCCCCCCCCCCCCCCCCCCCCCCCCCCCCCCCCCCCCCCCCCCCCCCCCCCCCCCCCCCCCCCCCCCCCCCCCCCCCCCCCCCCCCCCCCCCCCCCCCCCCCCCCCCCCCCCCCCCCCCCCCCCCCCCCCCCCCCCCCCCCCCCCCCCCCCCCCCCCCCCCCCCCCCCCCCCCCCCCCCCCCCCCCCCCCCCCCCCCCCCCCCCCCCCCCCCCCCCCCCCCCCCCCCCCCCCCCCCCCCCCCCCCCCCCCCCCCCCCCCCCCCCCCCCCCCCCCCCCCCCCCCCCCCCCCCCCCCCCCCCCCCCCCCCCCCCCCCCCCCCCCCCCCCCCCCCCCCCCCCCCCCCCCCCCCCCCCCCCCCCCCCCCCCCCCCCCCCCCCCCCCCCCCCCCCCCCCCCCCCCCAACTGAATTGCTTGAGGACAAGCAAATGTTTAAGCTTGGGGGAGTTGATACGTATCCATCGTATCTACTTTGCCAAGCACTTTTCCCTTGTTTTGGACTCTAACTTGCATGATTTGAATGGAACTAACCCGACTGACGTTGTTTTCAGCAGAATTGCCATGGTGTTATTTTTGTGCAGAAATAAATGTTCTCGGAATGACCTAAAACTTCACGGAGAATATTTTTGGAATATATAAAAAATACTGGCGAAAGAATCAAGGCCAGGGGGCCCACACCCTGTCCACGAGGGTGGGGGGCGTCCCCCTGCCTCGTGGGCCCCCTGTTGCTCCACCGACCTCAACAACAACTCTATATATTGACGTACGGGGAGAAAAAAATCAGAGGATCGTCATCAAGATTGCCGTGTGCAAGTTCAAGTGGAGCATCACGAAGAGATCAAGTGCTTGAAGCTTGCCGTCCATTGTGGTGACAATGGACTTGTGAAGATGTGCCGAAGAGTGGCTCACCCATAGTGGACTATGGGGGAGTAATCATCTAGTCTTCATCGAGCCAACGCAATCAAGAAAGGTGGTCCAACTTGAGGGAGTCAAGATCGTCATCATCTAGCTCAAGTGGACCATGTGCAAGGCAAAGGTTTTCCCTTGATAGGTTTTGTATTTTACCGGTCTCATGGTGGTAGTTGGGAGACCGGGTTATAGGATCGATAGCCGTACTATCAAGGGGGGCTCTCAAGTGAGTAGCTTGATCGTATCGTTTGTCGAGAGCTCAAACCATTGCATCCTTGCATCATGTTTCTTGGTTCTTGTTTGGTTCTCTTTGTGAGTCTTAGAGCTTATGTTCATCTTGATGACAAGCTTGAGTTCACCGAAAACGGAGTTTGCATGCATCTTCTATGATGTTTTCGATGTTGGAGGTTTTACCGGTCTTATCCGAGGAAGGGTTCTCACCATTTTCTTTTGGGCCTTTTCTCATTTGCTTCTTATTGGTATTTCTATAAAGATTGTGTTAGCCCTTGTTGCTAGCTTTCCAACAAACTTGGTTTCATCGAATTCGGAGTCCGTTTGCAGAAGTTGTGTCAGTTTTGGTGTTCTGAAAAGGCTGCAGCGGTACTACCGCGGACAGGAGCGGATGTAATTTTTTACTACCGCTCTTGGGAGCGGTACTACCGCTTGGAGCAGTACTACCGCTTGGAGCAGTACTACCGCGGCTACTTCCGTGCCTACTTCCGCTCGGGACCAAAAACTCGTCACAAGTCCAGCGGCGGTAGGCACGGATGTAATTTTTTAGTACCGCTCGCAAGCAGTAGTACCGCTACCCTTAGCAGTAGTACCGCTACCCCTAGCGGTAGTACCGTGAGGTCAAGCGGTACTACCGCTCCGACGGTTCTTCTGCCTTTTTTGCCTCCTCGCTGTTGTGTTTCAAAGGGCTACTACCGCCCTAGCGGTAGTACCGCTCCTTGGAGCGGTAGTACCGCTCGGTGCGGGCTGTGACCATAACGGTTGGATTTTTCCCCACCTATAAAAGGGGGTCTTCTTCCCCAATGAACCTTATCTTTTGAGCTCGTGTTCTTCCCCCATTGTTGACCTTCTTCGAGCTTGCTAACTCTCAATCCCTCCATGGATTCTTGCTAGTTTCTGAGGGAAAAGAGAGAGGAGATCAAGATCCACATTTCCACCAATCACTTTCTCCTCTATGTGAGCGGAACCCCTTGGATCTAGATCTTGGAGTTCTTGGTGTTCTCCTTCTTGTTCTTCCTCTCATTTTCCTCCCTAGCATTAGTTGCTTCTGTGGGATTTGAGAGAGAAGGACTTGGGCACTCCGTGTGCCCTTGCCCTTGCATTTGGTGCATCGGTTTGAGTTCTCCACGGTGATACGTGGAAGTTACAAGTTGAGAGGCTTATTACTCTTGGGTGCTTGGTACCCTTGAGCTTGTTCCTCTTGGGTGCTTGGGCGCCCTAGGCGGTTGGTGGTGTTCGGAGCTCAATCATTGGGTGTAAAGCTCTGGGCAAGCGTCGGGGTCTCCAATTAGGTTGTGGAGGTCGCCCTGAGCAATTTGACGGGTTCCGGTGACCGCCCCCAAGGGTTGCCAAAGTGTACGGGTTCGGTGACCACCCCCAAGGGTTGCCATTTGTACGGGTTCGGTGACCGCCCTCAAGGGCCCCTTAGTGGAATCACGGCATCTTGCATTGTGCGAGGGCATGAGGAGATTACGGTGGCCCTAGTGGCTTCTTGGGGAGCATTGTGCCTCCACACCGCTCCAAACGGAGATTAGCATCCGCAAGGGTGTGAACTTTGGGATACATCGTCGTCTCCGCGTGCCTCGGTTATCTCTTACCGGAGCCCTTTACTTATGCACTTTACTTTGTGATAGCCATATTGTTTCTTGTCATATATCTTGCTATCACCTAAGTAGTTTTTCTTGCTTAGCATAAGTTGTTGGTGCACATAGGTGAGCCTAGTTGTTGTAGGTTTTGTGCTTGACAAATTAACCGCTAGGTTTATTCCGCATTTGTTCAAGCCTCAACCGTAATTATTTTAAAGCGCCTATTCACCCCCGCCCCTCTAGGCGACATCCACGATCTTTCACTCTCCCTGCTCCTGGTTTCTTTGACTTTCAGGAAAAAAGGAGATATATTATAACCAGGGAGGAGGCGACCGAGTACGAGAGGAGGACAGAGGCAGCTCGCCTCCAAGCTGTAGCTCATCAGGCAATAGCCGCTGCATCTCAGTATGACCCCAGCTACAACTTTGATCCATTGGCATAGACCAACTTAGGCCAAAAGCCTAAGCTTGGGGGAGTACGTATTTCTCACCGACATTACATTCATGCTCACACACTCATTCTAGTTGTCGGTGCTCATACTTTTTCATTGTACTATCCATGCTAGTTTATTTTCCTTTCTTGCTTTCTTCTTGTGTGTTTGAAAAACCTTAAGAAAAACCAAAAAAATAAGTTGTAGCTTTTAGTTAGTTTACTTTCCATGCCTGTAGTAGCAGTAATTAAAAAGAAAACCCAAAAAGATTTCTCGTTCTTCTTTTGCTTGTTGGGAGCTTTCCCGTGTAAATAGTTTTATTTCTTTTCTTTTCTTTGGGGTTCGAGAGGAGAAGACCATAATGAAAATGTTGAAGTGGCTCTTATATGCATTATTGTTGATTTAACAAAGAGCCCATATTACCTTGTCTTCTCCCTTGTATTAAATGCTCGCAGATTCCAGCTTAGTCCATTGCACAGGCACTATTATTATTATCATCCACACCGTTCGGTCATGCAAGTGAAAGGCAATAATGACGATATATGATGGACTGATTGAGATGAGAAAAGCTGGTATGAACTCGACCTCTCTTGTTTTTGTAAATATGATTAGTTCATCGTTCTTGATTTAGCCTATTATGAATGAAACATGTTTGCAATGACAATTCGAGATTATAGTTGCTTATGCCATTCTTAATTAGCTAGGAGTTTATAATGGTTTACCTTGCGTGCCAACATGCTATTAAAATAGTTGTCATGTGGTATGATAGGGTGGTATCCTCCTTTGAATGATTCGAGTGACTTGACTTGGCACATGTTCACACATGTAGTTGAAACAAAATCAACATAGCCTCCACGATATTTATGTTCATGGTGGATTATATCCTACTCATGCTTGCACTCAACGTTTATTAATTTTAATGCATGTTCATGACTGTTGTCGCTCTCTAGTTGGTCGCTTCCTAGTCTTTTTCTAGCCTTCACTTGTACTAAGCGGGAATACTGCTTGTGCATCCACTTCCATAAGCCCCAAAGTTATTCCATATGAGTCCATTATACTTTCCTATATGCGGTATCTACCTGCCGTTCCAAGTAAATTTGTATGTGCCAAACTCTAAACCTTCAAATAAAATTCTGCTTTGTATGCTTGAATAGCTCATGTATCAACTAGGGCTGTCTGTATCTTCCATGCTAGGCGGGTTATTTTCAAGAGGAGTGGACTCCGCTCCTCACTCACGAGAAAATGGCTGGTCACCGGGATGCCCAGTCCCATGCTCAAATTAAATCAAAATAATTGCAAACAAAACTCCCCCCGGGCTGTTGTTAGTTGGAGGCACCCGTTGTTTCGGGCAAGCCATTGGTGGTGGGGGAGTATAAACTTTACCATTCTGCTTGGGAACCGCCTATAATGTGTGTAGTATGGAAGATATCGAGATCTCTCGGTTGTTATGTTGACAATGAAAGTATGCCGCTCAAAATATTATTCATCTCTACTTTAAAGTCGAGCTCTGGCACCTCTACAAATCCCTGCTTCCCTTTGTGAAGGGCCTATCTGTTTACTTTTATGTTGAGTCATCACCCTCTTATTAAAAAGCACTAGTTAGAGAGCACCGTTGTCATTTGCATCCATTACTATTAATTTGTATTGAGTATGACTGGATCTCTTTTACCATCAATTACAATGTTTAGTCAGTCCTTGATCTTCAGAGGTGCTCTGCATTTATGTTTTGCGGTCTCAGAAAGGGCTAGCGAGATACCATCTTGTTATATCATATTATGATTGTTTTGAGAAAGTGTTGTCATCCGAGAATTATTATTATTGCTCGCTAGTTGATTATGCCATTGATATGAGTAAATATGAGACCTAAGTGTTATTGTGAATATGGTTAGTTCATAATCTTTGCTAAAAACTTGAATGCTGGCCCCCCCCCCCCCCCCCCCCCCCCCCCCCCCCCCCCCCCCCCCCCCCCCCCCCCCCCCCCCCCCCCCCCCCCCCCCCCCCCCCCCCCCCCCCCCCCCCCCCCCCCCCCCCCCCCCCCCCCCCCCCCCCCCCCCCCCCCCCCCCCCCCCCCCCCCCCCCCCCCCCCCCCCCCCCCCCCCCCCCCCCCCCCCCCCCCCCCCCCCCCCCCCCCCCCCCCCCCCCCCCCCCCCCCCCCCCCCCCCCCCCCCCCCCCCCCCCCCCCCCCCCCCCCCCCCCCCCCCCCCCCCCCCCCCCCCCCCCCCCCCCCCCCCCCCCCCCCCCCCCCCCCCCCCCCCCCCCCCCCCCCCCCCCCCCCCCCCCCCCCCCCCCCCCCCCCCCCCCCCCCCCCCCCCCCCCCCCCCCCCCCCCCCCCCCCCCCCCCCCCCCCCCCCCCCCCCCCCCCCCCCCCCCCCCCCCCCCCCCCCCCCCCCCCCCCCCCCCCCCCCCCCCCCCCCCCCCCCCCCCCCCCCCCCCCCCCCCCCCCCCCCCCCCCCCCCCCCCCCCCCCCCCCCCCCCCCCCCCCCCCCCCCCCCCCCCCCCCCCCCCCCCCCCCCCCCCCCCCCCCCCCCCCCCCCCCCCCCCCCCCCCCCCCCCCCCCCCCCCCCCCCCCCCCCCCCCCCCCCCCCCCCCCCCCCCCCCCCCCCCCCCCCCCCCCCCCCCCCCCCCCCCCCCCCCCCCCCCCCCCCCCCCCCCCCCCCCCCCCCCCCCCCCCCCCCCCCCCCCCCCCCCCCCCCCCCCCCCCCCCCCCCCCCCCCCCCCCCCCCCCCCCCCCCCCCCCCCCCCCCCCCCCCCCCCCCCCCCCCCCCCCCCCCCCCCCCCCCCCCCCCCCCCCCCCCCCCCCCCCCCCCCCCCCCCCCCCCCCCCCCCCCCCCCCCCCCCCCCCCCCCCCCCCCCCCCCCCCCCCCCCCCCCCCCCCCCCCCCCCCCCCCCCCCCCCCCCCCCCCCCCCCCCCCCCCCCCCCCCCCCCCCCCCCCCCCCCCCCCCCCCCCCCCCCCCCCCCCCCCCCCCCCCCCCCCCCCCCCCCCCCCCCCCCCCCCCCCCCCCCCCCCCCCCCCCCCCCCCCCCCCCCCCCCCCCCCCCCCCCCCCCCCCCCCCCCCCCCCCCCCCCCCCCCCCCCCCCCCCCCCCCCCCCCCCCCCCCCCCCCCCCCCCCCCCCCCCCCCCCCCCCCCCCCCCCCCCCCCCCCCCCCCCCCCCCCCCCCCCCCCCCCCCCCCCCCCCCCCCCCCCCCCCCCCCCCCCCCCCCCCCCCCCCCCCCCCCCCCCCCCCCCCCCCCCCCCCCCCCCCCCCCCCCCCCCCCCCCCCCCCCCCCCCCCCCCCCCCCCCCCCCCCCCCCCCCCCCCCCCCCCCCCCCCCCCCCCCCCCCCCCCCCCCCCCCCCCCCCCCCCCCCCCCCCCCCCCCCCCCCCCCCCCCCCCCCCCCCCCCCCCCCCCCCCCCCCCCCCCCCCCCCCCCCCCCCCCCCCCCCCCCCCCCCCCCCCCCCCCCCCCCCCCCCCCCCCCCCCCCCCCCCCCCCCCCCCCCCCCCCCCCCCCCCCCCCCCCCCCCCCCCCCCCCCCCCCCCCCCCCCCCCCCCCCCCCCCCCCCCCCCCCCCCCCCCCCCCCCCCCCCCCCCCCCCCCCCCCCCCCCCCCCCCCCCCCCCCCCCCCCCCCCCCCCCCCCCCCCCCCCCCCCCCCCCCCCCCCCCCCCCCCCCCCCCCCCCCCCCCCCCCCCCCCCCCCCCCCCCCCCCCCCCCCCCCCCCCCCCCCCCCCCCCCCCCCCCCCCCCCCCCCCCCCCCCCCCCCCCCCCCCCCCCCCCCCCCCCCCCCCCCCCCCCCCCCCCCCCCCCCCCCCCCCCCCCCCCCCCCCCCCCCCCCCCCCCCCCCCCCCCCCCCCCCCCCCCCCCCCCCCCCCCCCCCCCCCCCCCCCCCCCCCCCCCCCCCCCCCCCCCCCCCCCCCCCCCCCCCCCCCCCCCCCCCCCCCCCCCCCCCCCCCCCCCCCCCCCCCCCCCCCCCCCCCCCCCCCCCCCCCCCCCCCCCCCCCCCCCCCCCCCCCCCCCCCCCCCCCCCCCCCCCCCCCCCCCCCCCCCCCCCCCCCCCCCCCCCCCCCCCCCCCCCCCCCCCCCCCCCCCCCCCCCCCCCCCCCCCCCCCCCCCCCCCCCCCCCCCCCCCCCCCCCCCCCCCCCCCCCCCCCCCCCCCCCCCCCCCCCCCCCCCCCCCCCCCCCCCCCCCCCCCCCCCCCCCCCCCCCCCCCCCCCCCCCCCCCCCCCCCCCCCCCCCCCCCCCCCCCCCCCCCCCCCCCCCCCCCCCCCCCCCCCCCCCCCCCCCCCCCCCCCCCCCCCCCCCCCCCCCCCCCCCCCCCCCCCCCCCCCCCCCCCCCCCCCCCCCCCCCCCCCCCCCCCCCCCCCCCCCCCCCCCCCCCCCCCCCCCCCCCCCCCCCCCCCCCCCCCCCCCCCCCCCCCCCCCCCCCCCCCCCCCCCCCCCCCCCCCCCCCCCCCCCCCCCCCCCCCCCCCTTGAATAGATCGAACGGAAAGAATAGATTTGAGGTGGCTTCGTACCCTACAAACAATTTCTTCTTATGTTCTCCGCTAGATAAGAACTTTGGAGTGATTCTTCATCGCACGTTGAGGGATGGTTATGTGATCCAATTAGATTAGCATTGTTGAGAGATTGCACTAGCGAAAGTACGTACCCTAGGCCTCATTTTGCAATACCGTCTGTGCTCACTTTTATCATTCGTTATCTTGCTGGTTTTTATAGTTCCTATCACAAAAATCAATATCTACTATCATTACTACACTTGTATCACCATCTTTTCGCTGAACTAGTGCACCTATACAAATTACCATTGTATTTGGTGTGTTGGGGACACAAGAGACTTTTTATTATTTGGTTGCAGGGTTATTTGAGAGAGACCATCTTCATCCTACACATCCACGGATTGACAAACCTTAGGTCATCCACTTGAGGGAAAATTGCTACTGTCCTACAAAACTCTGCGCTTGGAGGCCCAACACGAGTCTACAAGAATAAAGTTGCGTAGTAGACATCAAGCTCTTTTCTGGCGCCGTTGCCGGGGAGGTGAGTGCTTGAAGGCATAACTTTAGATCTTGCAATCAAATCTTTTAGTTTCTTGTTTTATCACTAGTTTGGTTTACAAAAGAAAACTACAAAAAATGGAATTTAGATGGCATCATATTATTCGTCTTTATCATGTCTTTCTTGAAAATGATAGAAAGGAAAATTGTGCTCAATTGATAGAAGAAGAATTCAATAAAATGATTGGCATAGAATCTTTGAGTGATGAGCATGATTGCAATGTTGTTAGTATGAATTCTGTGAATATCCAAAATGCTAATGATGATTGCACAAGTCATGACAAAAATGTTTCTTATAAGCATGTCAATTTTTGTGGAGTGGAAAGACTTTGTGAAGACGTGCCTTATAGGGAAGATAGATTTTGTAAGAAGCATAAGCATGATAGGACCAATTTTTTGCTCAAAGTGATAGATGAATTTGCTACAAAACTATGTTCCCTTTCTCCTATTACTTGTGAACTTTGCAATAAGTATGGTGAAAGATCATGGATGTCGCCTAGAGGGGGGGTGAATAGGCGCTTTTAAAATAATTATGGTTAAGGCATGAACAAATGCGGAATAAACCTAGCGGTTAATTTGTCAAGCACAAAACCTAAAACAACTAGGCTCACGTCTGTGCACCAACAACTTATGCTAAGCAAGATAAACAACTATGTGATAGCAAGATATATGACAAGAAACACTATGGCTATCACAAAGTAAAGTGCATAAGTAAAGAGCTCGGGTAAGAGATAACCGAGGCACGCGGAGACGACGATGTATCCTGAAGTTCACACCCTTGCGGATGCTAATCTCCGTTTGGAGCGGTGTGGAGGAACAATGCTCCCCAAGAAGCCACTAGGGCCACCGTAATCTCCTCACGCCCTCGCACCATGCAAGATGGCGTGATTCCACTAAGGGACCCTTGAGGGCGGTCACCGAACCCGCACAAATGGCAACCCTTGGGGGTGGTCACCGAACCCGTACACTTTGGCAACCCTTGGGGGCGGTCACGGGTACCCGTCAAATTGCTCGGGGCAATCTCCACAACCTAATTGGAGACCCCGACGCTAGCCTGGAGCTCTACACCACAATGATTGAGCTCCGAACACCACCAATCATCTAGGGCGCCCAAGCACCCAAGAGTAATAAGCTTCTCAACTTGTAACTTCCACGTATCACCATGGAGAACTCAAACCGATGCACCAAATGCAATGGCAAGGGCACACGGAGTGCCCAAGTCCTTTTCTCTCAAATCCCACCAAACCAACTAATTCTAGGGAGGAAGATGAGAGGAAGAACAAGAAGGAGAACACCAAGAACTCCAAGATCTAGATCCAAGGGGTTCCCCCTCACATAGAGGAGAAAGTGATTGGTGGAAATGTGGATCTAGATCTCCTCTCTCTTTCCCTAAAAAACTAGCAAGAATCCACGGAGGGATTGAGAGTTAGCAAGCTCGAAGAAGATCAACAATGGGGGAAGAACGCGAGCTCAAAAGATAGATTCCAATGGGGAAGAAGACCCCCTTTTATAGGTCCCCACGAATCTGCCCGTTATGTGCAGAAAACTATAGGACCGGTACAACCGGTGCATGAATCGGTACAACCGGTCAAAGCAGAGGAAAAACCAACCTGTAGGAAAAAGCCCTAAGCAGTACAACAGCCCGAGAAACCGGTAGTACCGGTTAAACTAAACTAACCGGTACAACCGGTCAACAACCACCCAAGAACCGCTCCAAAACAGAAACTAGTCCGGTGGTAGAGCGGTACATGGCCGGTACAACCTTCAGACCAATTCTGGAGTGGTACAACCACTCCAAACACCGGTTGTACCGGTCAACCGGTACAACCTCTCTAGGGGGTGGTACAACCTCTCTATGTAAAACAGGTAAGATCAAAACAGCCACAACTTTCGCATACGAGCTCCGAATTCGACGAAGTCAAGTTTGTTGGAAAGCTAAGGACAAGAGCAAACACAATCTTGATAGAAATATCAAGAAATAGCAATTGAGAAAATACCCAAAATAAAATGGTGAGAACCCTTTCTTAATTAAGACCGGTAAAAACTCCAACACCAAAAACACAAAAGAAGATGCATATGAAATCGGTTTTCGATGAACTCGAGCTTGTCATGAAGATGACCATAAGATCCAAATCTCACAAGGATAAGAACCAAACAAGAACCAAGAGAGATGATGCAAGGATGCAATGGTTTGAGCTCTCGACGAATGATACGATCAAGCTACTCACTAGAGAGCCCCCCTTGATAGTATGACAATCAATCCTACAACCCGGTCTCCCAACTACCACTATGAGACCGGTAAAATAGAAAACCTATCAAGGGCAAACCTTTGCCTTGCACATAGTCCAGATGAGCTAGATGATGATGATCTTGACTTCCTCAAGTTGGACCACCTTTCTTGATTGTGTTGGCTCGATGAAGACTAGTTGATTGCTCCCCCATACTCCACTATGGGTGAGCCACTCTTCGACACATCTTCACAATTCCATTGACACCACAATGGACGGCAAGTTTCAAGCTTGATTGCTCCCCATACTCCATTATGGGTGAGCCACTCTTCGTGTTGCTCCACTTGAACTTGCACACTGCAAACTTGATGACGATCACCACTTGATGTCATCCTCAATGGGTTGTATGAGATCTTCCACTTGACGCAAGACCATGGAAACATACCTAACCCCACACAGAACTTTCACGTAGACCATGGGTTAGTACACAAAGCGTAATCGACAATGCTTACCATACCATGGGATCACTTGGTCCCTCTCGGTACAACTTGTGCGCTTTGTGTGTTGATGAACTTGAATCACTCTCTGTACTTAGTCTTGATCAACCTTGAATCTTTCCAACTCTATTCATTAGGATGATGTCTTGAAGGTAAACTTGAATGTTCACACAATCTTCTTCTTCAAGACATGCTTGCAATAAGCTCAACTCTCACATGACCAATCTTTGGATAATTCCTTGAAAAGCACTTTGGCCATCTCATAAACTCCTTGAAACCAACACATGGACTTCAAGACAATCCCATGGACAAATCCTTCAAATATAACTCAATGCAACCATTAGTCCATAGAGAATGTCATCAATTACCAAAACCACACATGGGGGCACCACATGTTCATTCAATCTCCCCCATTTTGGTAATTGATGACAATCACTTTCAAGAGAGTTTATATAAGGAATTATGCATCACCATGCAATGCACCAACCAATAATGCATGTGTATGAGATGCAAATGCTTAGGAACAAAACCAAGGCAAGAAATAACTCTCTAAACTTCTCCTCAAAACTCTCTGAAACTTCTCCACCATTGGCATCGATTGTCAAAATGGGCGAAAAGTTTAGAAGGCCAATATAAAAAGTGTTCCTCCATAAATTGTGTATCTCTCAAGAAGAGAGGAATGCAATACACATATCCAAAGATAAATACTTGGAGGAAGACAAACTATATTGAGGATCCAAAGATTGCTAAAGGATGATATGCCACAAAGACATACCAACGAGAGACACAAGCAATCAAGCAATCAAAAGAAACAAATTGAAGCAAGCAATCAACGGATATCAATTGAACCAACTAGACCAATGATCCTATGAGCCACAAGAATAAATGATATTATGATATGAGCAAAGGAGTGTTCTAAAGAAACCAGAGAATCTCCCCATGATTTGTTCACAAACAAGAATTTTTGTATTTGGATACAAAGTGCACAAAATAGGATCATAGCTCCCCCAAAATCAATAGAAACTTACAACAAGTGCAAGTGAGCATATAGGAAACAAAGCCTAGCACTTGCAACAAACACATGGTTGAAACATGTAAAAGAGGCAACTTAAGAATAGGCTCAACCAAATCCGATGTGTGTGAGTCAAGGCAATGCACTTGAGAAGACTAATGTACGGATGAGCATTAAGCATCAATATAGTCTTGAATGAATGAGATACACGGTGCAGGGCCTGTCATTCCCACACACAACTAGCAAATGGGTTCACAAGCTCACTAATAAGCATATAAAGAACATATGCTTGTGACAAACCGTGGTGAAGATATAAAAGGAAGCTTCGTTAAGAGGAGGGATGCCAATTGAATTGACAAGACTCATCATGACAAGTAAGAGGAAAACAATCTTCACCACAAAAGAGTGCAACAAGATGCAAAGATATGACCCGCACTCAAGGCACACACTTTCACGGAGCCACCAAAAAAATAACAAGAAAGACAAGGTGGACGTGAAAGAAAGGATATCATCTAGAGATGTAATTTCTCTCAAGTGTATAAGGTTCTAGGTAGACAAAATCATGATGATATATATCTACAAAGAAGGATGTACACCCGAAATAGTTACAACACGAAGGAACAAGATATCCAAAAGGAAGTCATAAATATACCAATAAGATATTTGCTTGAAAGCATAGCACGTGGCTAGATATGGTATTATTGTATATCAATGAATTCCTACCACACAACCATCAAAGACATCACAACTAGCAACAAGAGATCATCGTTGAGATGCTTTGAGAAAGAAAACAAGTATCACAAGATGGAATGAATATCATGCCAAGATGCAATCTACACAAGGTTGAATGCAAGAAAAGGGTGCATGAATAAATACGTGTTACCGAGATATCATTGGAAGGAAGTAGAAGAAACCAATTGAAGGTAGTAGATAGTAGTTCATTGAGCATCCTAGCTTGACTCCAATAAGCACATGGTGACACCACCTTCCTTGTGAGTGAGCCGAGCATCCAATGCATCTCCAATTGTTCCTAGACCAACAACACAAACAAAATGGTACCCAAACTCATTGGGACCAAAGAGTTAGAGAACCAACAATACATAGGACAAACTCCACATAAATATGTGCATATAGATATGAAAAAGAATTTCATCCACATCTCATCCAATTTGTGACTTGGTGGAGTTTCCACTATATATTGAGTCAAAGAAAGAAAGCATGCCAAATAAAATACATGAAGTAAATATGCATGCTCGAAACTTTCAAGGACCGAAACAAAATGAAAAAGAAATACCAAGTGAAAATAGGATATCAAAAGGAGAAATAATCACTTGGAAGATATCAAAGAAAGATACATCAAGGAATGAGATATCCATTGATACACACAAAATGAAAGATATCAAACTCCCAAAAGAGAGAATGGTTCCAAACAAACCAAGCCCTCTACAAGGTTTCATGATGGCACAAAGTACCAAAAAGAAACGACTTGCCTTCCACCAACACACACTTGATAAGGATCATAAGATGAGTGTTTTATATAAAATAGGATAGCTCCCCCAAGAGTAGTGCATTATAGAGAATTTGCATTTGAATAGAAAATGCACAAGGTGGGATCACGACTTTCACTATCTCTAGAAAACACTAGACAAGATTAAGAAATTAACAAGATCCACAAGTGGTATGGAAGACAACGGGAGTTGACCCAATCCTTGGCAAGAGATAAGGAAAATAAAGGCAAAATCCAATGTAAATATGATCAATAATTTCTACCACACAAGTGAGTACCAATTGTCAAAAGACAAGAAGTATTTGGAAATAATTCCCGGTGGTAGATAGCAAGGATGTCCAACATCATCTTTACACCAAACACAAGCAAATTTGCAACTTGTAGAGCTAACATGCCACCTAGGAACAAGATAATCTACATTATAGACTCTAGGTGACAATATCTCAAATGTGCACATTTTCTAGGCTAGTAATATACACATAGCATATTACTCCCCCATAATGTGATACCAATTAAAGATAAACAAGAGGCAAATAAAATGATCCAACAAGAGATAATTAATGGACTATTTAGAATTTGAATTTCTCATGAGAAGACATACCACATAGCGACTAGATAATCTTGAAATATCAAAACTAGATGGTATTCCTCATGTACACACATTTATAAGATTGTGAGGTGCACAAAGCACATCACTCTCCCAAAATGGGATGTTCCATTAATCTCTCACAAGAGCCAAAAGGATACAAACAAGATGCAAAAGGCTCAACACAACTCTCACATGTACATGATGTGCAAACCAACATACACATACTTGATTACTCAAGACAAACAAATTGGAAGCACAACATATACAAACGCATGCAAGGTACAAAACCAAAACATGCAATAGGGGCAAGTAACTTTCAATGTAAACAATTTAAGTACAAGTTACCGCAAGGAGGCACATTGGATATAAGATAGAAACTTGATAACCCAATTGACTTGGCTTGAGACAATATGAATGATGAAGATCCCTCAATTCTTCATTATGTAGCCAAGTCTCCAATGCCCTCCAACAACACCTATTGATCAAGTTTGAGCTAGTTAGTCCCCAACCAAGTTGGGTCCTAAGAGGTTAGTCACAATAGGCTTGGCAACCCAAATGGTTCTTTGCTTGAAACCACTTTGAGTACCAAGAAACTTGGCAAACACGTTGCCAACCTTATCCTTCCCAAGAGAATAGATATCATCAATAATAATTGGGTTGGATAAGTTACCACTAGTGCATTAGGAAGCAAGGTGACCTTTCTCACGACATAGGTAGCAACGTCTACTCTTCACTTTCTTCTCACTTGATTTCTCAACTTGAGAAGCATTAACTTGAGTCTTCTTGGGAAGTGGCCTTTCTTCAACTTGAGGTTGAGCATGAGAATGAACTTTTGGCCGCTTCCCTTGTTGCTTGTCACTAATGGCCTTCCTCTTCAATGGGCAAGATCTAACATGATGCCCTTCAATTTTTCACTTGAAGCAAATAATCTTGGCCGAATTCTTGACTTGTTTTTGGCCCTTCTTCTTGTTCATCTTGGACTTGTTCTTCTTATTGGAGTTGAATCCAAGTCCACCTTTGTCATTGGGGGATTTTTGCACACTCAAGATATTGTTGAGTATGGATTTCCCTTCATGACACTTTTCCAAGTCTTTCTTCAAAGAAGTGACTTGGGTCTTGAGCTCTTTGATTTCCTCTACATAGTTAGTTTCAACACAAGTACTAGAGGAAGTATAAGTTTCATCGTTAGAGCAACAAGGCAAGGAAAGCAATTCATCACAAGATGTACCAACATTGTGAGTAGATGAATTAGAAGGACTATCACATGGCAATATAGCATTTTGACTTGAAGTAGTGCTAGTATCCAAATGAGGCCCACTAGATGTTACCTTAGCAATCATTTCCTCATGAGCTATCTTTAGCACATTATGGGATACTAGAAGATCATCATGAGAGCTTGAGAGCTTTTCATGACTTTCTTCCAATTTCCCATAATTGCTAGATAGCAACTCAAGTTGATCCCGTAGCTCAACATTCTCCTTCAAAATGGATGCTTCACAAGTAATAGAGTTAGTATCATCATTAACAACAAAAGGATAGGACAACTTGGCAAGCTCTTTTAAATAAGAACTTCAAGTTGAGCACGAGACTCAGTGAGTTTGATGAGCTCACCCTTGATGACCCTTGAGCCATTTTCGAGGTGCTCAAAATCCTCAAGGAGTTTAGCATGAGCAACTTCAAGCTTAGCATTTTTAGTTTTGAAATCATTGGCCACCTCAAGTGCTCTATCATGAGATTCCTTTATTCTAGATAATTCTAGAGCAAAGGTCTCCTCAAGAGATTCCTTGGTGGTTTGTTCAGGTTCAAGAGCTTGAGAGAGGTCCGCGATCTCATTAGCGTAATCACGCTCATGACCTTCCATTTTATCAATGGTGACCTCATGCTCCTCGAGATGAGATTCCAACTCCTCAATGTATTTCTTGCCCTCAATAGAAATAGACATGATTTCCATGAAGTTGGAACGAGCAATTTTATTCTTATGAAGAGCTTTAAAAATCATTTCCCCCTTAATTTTTAGGGAAGCAACATTATCATTCTCTTCATCATTATCCTCATCATCATCATTCTTATCATCATCAATATCATCATAGGATATATTGGGATTCAAAGTGGGAGATACCTTTGAAGCCTTAGCCATAAGGCAAAATGCAATAGATGATGATGTAGGATCCCTTGAAGCACCATTCAAGACTACATCTTGTTCCATGGGGTGTTGTGTTTCCTCTACATTGTTAGCACAACAATTCAAGGAAATAGATGCATTTTTATTATGGCAACAAGACATAGCAAGCATATCATCATGAGATTTAGTCAAGAAATTTCTACATGATATGCAAGGACTATCAACACAAGCATATGAGATATTTGGAGTGCTCGAAGTGCTAAAGTCCAAAGATGGAGCATTGCAACAAGATAGTGATAAAGAGTCATCAACTATAAGCACACTATCATCATTGCAATGACCAACACTACTCACCATAGCATTACCTTGTGGCAATCCACATGTAGGTGAAGTAGAAGAAGTTGAGAAGGCAACATGGCCGGAGGTGGAGGGAGAACAATCATTCCCACAAATCTTGGACACACCATATTTATCTTGAAGCTTTGTCCACAACTCATGAGCATCCCGGAACGGCATGAGTTGAAATATAACTACATTGCTCAAAGCATCGAAAAGCACATTAGAAGCTTGAGCATTGAGATAAGAGTTTTTCTCATCCTCTAAAGATAATCTCCGGGGATCCTTTGGAGGAGAAAAACCCATATCTACAATTTGCTCTAAATATGGGTCCATGACCCTAAAGAGATTAAACATGCGAATTACCCAAACATCAAAATTTGTTCCATCGAAACTAAGAGTGTCAGAGAAACCTAATCCCCTAGTCGACATCTTTACTCTCTAGGCGGTTAAGCCTAACAAAGAGAGACAAGGCTCTGATACCAATTGAAAGATCGTGGATGTCGCCTAGAGGGGGTGAATAGGCACTTTTAAAATAATTACGGTTAAGGCATGAACAAATGCGGAATAAACCTAGCAGATAATTTGTCAAGCACAAAACCTAAAATGACTAGGCTCACCTGTGTGCACCAACAACTTATGCTAATAAAGATAAACAACTATGTGATAGCAAGATATATGACAAGAAACAATATGGCTATCACAAAGTAAAGTGCATAAGTAAAGAGCTCGGGTAAGAGATAACCGAGGCACACGGAGACGACGATGTATCCCGAAGTTCACAGCCTTGCGGATGCTAATTGATAATCCCCAAGTGCAGGGAATCATCGTAGCAATTTTTAAAGGTGGAAGTGATAAGTATGGAGTGTCGAACCCACAAGGAGCTAAAGGTAAGATCAATATTCTCTCAAGTCCTATCTGCCACTGATACGACTCTACGTATACCGAACGTTTGCTTCCAACTAGAAACGAGAAATATAACTACGTTGTGGGTATGAAGAGGATAACTTTGCATGATATCGGAGAGCTAAAACATAAAAGTAGGTGCTGTTATCATAAAGTTGGAATAAATTACTAAATATTATAGATAGCGAGTGTGGAATAATGATGGATCGGTGTGCGGAATTATCCCAGGCAATTGTTAACAAGACCGGTAGTCGTCATTGCAATTTCATATGAGGGAGAGGCATAAGCTAACATACTTTCTCTTCTTGGATCATATGCACTTATGATTGGAACTCTAGCAAGCATCCACAACTACTAGAGATCATTAAGGTAAAACCCAACCATAGCATTAAAGCATCAAGTCCCCTATATCCCATACGCAACAACCCCCTTACTCGGGTTTATGCTTCTGTCACTCAAGCAACCCACTATAAGCGAATCATGAACGTATTGCAACACCCTACAGCGGGAATCCCTCACGCTTGCGTGACACGGAGGGCACAATAGGATAGCACCAAAATAAAACATACAACTCATACCAATCTAGATCATTAATCAACCCAAAGACAAAGGATATCTACTCAAAACATCATAGGATGGAAACACATCATTGGATCATAATATGTGGCATAAAGCACCATGTTCAAGTAGGGATTACAGCGGGGTGCAGGAGAGTGGACCGCGTAAAATAGATGAGGATGGTGATGATGATAGTGATGTTGATGAAGACGATCACCGCGGCGATGATTCCCCTCCCGATGGCACTCCGGCGCCACCGAGAGAGAGGAGGAGAGGTTCTCCCCCTTGTGCTTCCTCCTCCATGGCCTCCCCCCCTAGATGGGGAGAGGTTCTCCCTCTGGTCCTCGGCCTTCATGGTGATGATGGCCCCTCCGGGATCCTCCTCCATGGCCTCCGGTGATGATGGCCCCCTCCGGCAGGGTGCCAGAGAGGGCCTAGATTGATTTCTTGTGGCTACAGAGGCTTGTGGCGGTGGAACTTCCGATCTAGGTTATTTTCTGGAGGTTTCTGTATTTATAGGAATTTTTGGCGTCGGCTTCACGCCAGGGGGGTCTCCGAGCCGTCCACGAGATAGGGGCCCACGCCCAGGGGGTGGGCGCACCCCCCACCCTCGTGGAAGGCTCGGGACTCTTCTGGCCCAACTCTTTTACTCCCGGGGCTTCTTTTGGTCCATACAAAATCATCAAAAATTGGCACGTCAATTGGACTCCGTTTGGTATTCCTTTTCTGTAAAACTCAAAAACAAGGAAAAAACAGAAACTGGCACTGGGCTCTAGGTTAATAGGTTAGTCCCAAAAATCATATAAAATAGCATATAAATGCATATAAAACATCCTATAATGGATAATATAATATCATGAATACTTCATAAATTATAGATACGTTGGAGACGTATCAGCATCCCCAAGCTTAATTCCTGCTCGTCCTCGAGTAGGTAAATGATAAAAGAAATAATTTATGAAGTGTGAATGCTAGCAGGTGCACAAGTTTGATCAATGATAATTTCAATCACCTTTTCTAGCATCATTATATGTCATAACAGTAGCTCATCTCATAAAACTTTTCATGATCAAGTAACAAGCTATTCACATGTTAAAGTATAGATCATAAACTTTCTTGAAAACTAACAAACAGTGCTCTTAGTCATCAAACAATTGCAATTCATCTTATTTTCGGGAAGGGTCTATGTAAGAGCTTTGATTCAGCAAACTCCACATACTCAGCTATCATTTAATCTTTCACAATTGCTAACACTCATGTGATATTTATGGGTTCAAAGTTTTAATCGGACACAGAGAAAGATAGGGGCTTATAGTTTTGCCTCCCAACCTTTTACCTCAAGGGTAATGTCAACAATAATAATTTATGAAAACCTACATCCAAGTGGATATATATATCCGGATCGCTCCAACACAAAGTGCTGCCAAAGGAAAAAATGTAAAAAGGAAAGGTGATGATCACCATGACTCTTGTATAAGGGTAGAAGATAAAAGTAAAAGATAGGCCCTTCGCAGAGGGAAGCAGAGGTTGTCATGTGCTTTTATGGTTGGATGCACAAAATCTTAACGCAAAAGAACGTCACTTTATATTGCCGCTTGTGATAAAGACCTTTATTATGCAGTCCATCGCTTTTATTTCTTCCCTATCACAAGTTCGTATAAAGCTTATTTTCTTCGCACTAATAGATCATACATATTTAGAGAGCAATTTTTATTGCATGCACCGATGACAACTTACTTGAAGGATCTTACTCAATCCATAGGTAGGTATGGTGGACTCTCATGGCAAAACTGGTTTAAGGGATGTTTGGAAGCACAAGTAGTATTTCTACTTGGTTAAAGAATTTGGCTAGCATGAGAGGGAAAGGCAAGCTGAACATGTTGGATGATCCAAGACAATATAACGTTTCGGATATAGGAAAACATAACCCATTACATTGTCTTCCTTGTCCAACATCAACCTTTTAGCATGTCATATTTTAATGAGTGCTCACAATTACAAAAGATGTCCAAGATAGTATATTTTTATGTGAAATCTCTCTTCCTTCAATATTCTTTCATGAATTGTTCAAGTGACCAATTCTGCGTTTGCTAACTTTCAATAAGTTTACTACCTATACTTATTCTGTGTGAAGTCATTACTCCCCATGGTATAAGCATATGAAACATATATAAATTCAGATTTATGATATTCAATTCATTCAACCATTTACTCATAGGATATACACGAAGCACGTGAGTAAATGACAAACTACTCCAAAAAGATATAAGTGAAGAACACTGAGTAGTCAAAAAAATTAACTAGCCATGGGAGGATTCTTTTTCATTCAAGATTTCAGATCCAATGATTTTATTCAAACAGCAAGTAAAATTGAAAATATGCTCCAAGCAAAACACATATCATGTGACGAATAAAAATATAGCTCCGAGTAAGGTATACCGATAGTTTTGAAGACGAAAGAGGGGATGCCTTCCGGGGCATCCCCAAGCTTAGGCGCTTGAGTCTTCCTTGAATATTACCTTGGGGTGCCTTGGGCATCCCCAAGCTTAGAGTCTTTCCACTCCTTATTCTCCTCATATCGATATCTCACCCAAAGCTTAAAAACTTCAATCACACCAAACTTAACGGAACTTCGTGAGATAGGTTAGTATGATAAAGAGTAAACCATTCACTTTGGTACAGTCAAAGACAAGGTTCATAATTGTTCTCACACAATTACTACTGTACCATACCATTTCTACAATTTATATTGAGAAATATAAGCCATAGAAACTAGAAAACAAGCAAACTATGCAATGAAAACAGAATCTGTCAGAAACAGAACAGTCTGTGATGATCTGAACAGCAACCATACTTCTGCTACTCCAAAAATTATGACATAAATTGGTGGACGTGAGGAATTTTTCTATTAATCTTCTCCAAAAATAATCAACTCAAAATAACTCTTCTGTAAAAAATGACAGCTAATCTCGTGAGCGCAAAGTTTCTGTTTTTTACAGCAAGATCACATTAACTTTCACCCAAGTCTTCCCAAAGGTCTTACTTGGCACTTTATTGAAACAAAAGCTATAAAACATGATTACTACAGTAGCTTAATCATGTAAACACACAAAAACAGTAAGGGTAAATATTGGGTTGTCTCCCAACAAGCGCTTTTCTTTAATGCCTTTTAGCTAGGCATGATGATTTCAATGATGCTCACATAAAAGATAAGAATTGAGACATAAAGAGAGCATCATGAAGAATATGACTAGCACATTTAAATCTAACCCACTTCCTATGCCTAGGGATTTTGTGAGCACATAATTTATAGGAACAATAATCAACTAGCATAGGAAGGCAAAACAAGTATAACTTCAAAACTTTAAGCACATAGAGAGGAAACTTGATATTATTGCAACTCCTACAAGCATGTATTCCTCCCTCATAATAATTTTCAGTATCATCATGAATGAGTTCAACAATATAACTATCACATAAAGCATTCTTTTCATGATCTACAAGCATAGAAATTTTACTACTCTCACATAAGCGAAATTCTTCTCATTCGGAATAGTGGGATCACTAATTCCTAAAGTTGACACTCTTCCAAACCCGCTTTAGATGATAGTATTATTCATACTCCAAAAGATATAAGTGAAATTCATGGATCATTCTACAATTAATATAGACTAACCAATATCCAAGCTCAAAATATATAAGTGAAGCACACTAAGCATTCTATAAAACCATACTCAAAAGATTTAAGTGAAGCACAAAGAGCATTCTATAAGGTCATACTCAAAAGATATAAGTGAAGCACATGAATCATTCTATAAATTTATGAAGGGACATGTCATACTAGCACAGTTCTTAAAGAAAAATAAAAACACAAAGGACACAAATCATGTGAACAAAACAAAAACCGAGGTATACCGATAATTGTTGAAGAAGAAAGATGGGATGCCAACCGGGGCATCCCCAAGCTTCCCCCCCCCCCCCCCCCCCCCCCCCCCCCCCCCCCCCCCCCCCCCCCCCCCCCCCCCCCCCCCCCCCCCCCCCCCCCCCCCCCCCCCCCCCCCCCCCCCCCCCCCCCCCCCCCCCCCCCCCCCCCCCCCCCCCCCCCCCCCCCCCCCCCCCCCCCCCCCCCCCCCCCCCCCCCCCGCCATAGATTCATCAAAATAAGCAAACAACACGCGAAAAACAGAATCTGTCAAAAACAGGACAGTCTGTAGTAATCTGGAAGTTTAGTAAACTTCTGTAACTCCAACAATTATGAAATAAATTTGACAATTTGAACAATTTATACAGAAGTAATGTGCAAAAAGTTTCAGACCCATTTGACCTTCCAGTAAAAAAATGTAAAATCACGCGCTACAGCCAAAGTTTCTGTTTTTGTTCTGCACATAGTAAACAAGCAATCTAATCATCCTAAAACCAAAGCTTGGCACATTATTTTTATAATACAATGGATATACACAAGGGGATAATTATTTACAGAGAAACTTCCATGAAAAATTATACATTGTTTCCGTGAGCATGAACACAAGTGCTCAAGGTCGACCCTCACTTCTTCAATGCATAACTTTCCAATCACTTCTCCTTTTTGAAAAACTTTTTAGGCATGAAAGGCAAGTAAAATTTTCTGTATTTTCATTCTTTTAATTTTTTTTTGTATGTTTCACCCACAACTAAGCAAAACTAAAAAGGGGAAACAAAAACTACTTAGTGAAGATAGCAAACAAGCATACACGAAAATATCAACCCCACGCTATTGCTCCCCGGCAACGGCGCCAGAAAAGAGCTTGATAATCCCCAAGTGCAGGGAATCATCGTAGCAATTCCCAAAGGTGGAAGTGATAAGTATGGAGTGTCGAACCCACAAGGAGCTAAAGGTAAGATCAATATTCTCTCAAGTCCTATCTGCCACTGATACGACTCTATGTACACCGAACATTTGCTTCCAACTAGAAACGAGAAATAAAACTACGTTGTGGGTATGAAGAGGATAACTTTGCATGATATCGGAGAGCTAAAACATAAAAGTAGGTGCTGTTATCATAAAGTTAGAATAAATTACTAAATATTATATATAGCGAGTGTGGAATAATGATGGATCGGTGTGCAGAATTATCCTAGGCAATTGTTAACAAGACCGGTAGTCGTCATTGCAATTTCATATGAGGGAGAGGCATAAGCTAACATACTTTCTCTTCTTGGATCATATGCACTTATGATTGGAACTCTAGCAAGCATCCGCAACTACTAGAGATCATTAAGGTAAAACCCAACCATAGCATTAAAGCATCAAGTCCCCTATATCCCATACGCAACAACCCCCTTACTCGGGTTTATGCTTCCGTCACTCAAGCAACCCACTATAAGCGAATCATGAACGTATTGCAACACCCTACAGCGGGAATCTCTCACGCTTGCGCGACACGGAGGGTACAATAGGACAGCACCAAAATTAAACATACAACTCATACCAATCTAGATCATTAATCAACCCAAAGACAAAGGATATCTACTCAAAACATCATAGGATGGCAACACATCATTGGATCATAATATGTGGCATAAAGCACCATGTTCAAGTAGGGATTACAGCGGGGTGCGGGAGAGTGGACCGCGTAAAATAGATGATGATGGTGATGATGATGGTGATGTTGATGAAGACGATCACCGCGGCAATGATTCCCCTCCCAATGGCACTCCGGCGCCACCGAGAGAGAGGAGGAGAGGTTCTCCCCCTTGTGCTTCCTCCTCCATGGCCTCCCCCCCCCCCTAGATGGGGAGAGGTTCTCCCTCTGGTCCTTGGCCTTCATGGTGATGATGGCCCCTCCGGGATCCTCCTCCATGGCCTTCGGTGATGATGGCCCCCTCCGGCAGGGTGCCAGAGATGGCCTAGATTGATTTCTCGTGGCTACAGAGGCTTGCGGCGGCGGAACTTCTGATCTAGGTTATTTTCTGGAGGTTTCTGTATTTATAGGAATTTTTGGCGTCGGGTTCACGTCAGGGGGGTCTCCGAGTAGTCCACGAGATAGGGGCCCACGCCCAGGGGGGTGGGCGCGCCCCCCACCCTCATGGATGGCTCGGGACTCTTCTGGCCCAACTCTTTTACTCCAGGGGCTTCTTTTGGTCCATAAAAAATCATCAAAAATTGGCACATCAATTGGACTCCGTTTGGTATTCCTTTTCTGTAAAACTCAAAAACAAGGAAAAAACAGAAACTGGCACTGGGCTCTAGGTTAATAGGTTAGTCCCAAAAATCATATAAAATAGCATATAAATGCATATAAAACATCCTAGATGGATAATATAATAGCCTGAATACTTCATAAATTATAGATACGTTGGAGACGTACCAATAATCTCCGTTTGGAGCGGTGTGGAGGCACAATGCTCCCCAAGAAGCCACTAGGGCCACCGTAATCTCCTCACGCCCTCGCACAATGCAAGATGTTGTGATTCCACTAAGGGACCCTTGAGGGCGGTCACCGAACCCGTACAAATGGCAACCCTTGGGGGCGGTCACCGAACCCGTACACTTTGGCAACCCTTGGGGGCGGTCACCGGTACCCGTCAAATTGCTCGGGGCAATCTCCACAACCTAATTGAAGACCCTGACGCTAGCCCGGAGCTTTACACCACAATTATTGAGCTCCGAACACCACCAATCGTCTAGGGCGCCCAAGCAGCCAAGAGGAACAAGCTCAAGGGTACCAAGCACCCAAGAGTAATAAGCTTCTCAACTTGTAACTTCCACGAATCACCGTGGAGAACTCAAACCGATGCACCAAATGCAATGGCAAGGGCACACAGAGTGCCCAAGTCCTTTTCTCTCAAATCCCACCAAAGCAACTAATGCTAGGGAGGAAGATGAGAGGAAGAACAAGAAGGAGAACACCAAGAACTCCAAGATCTAGATCCAAAGGGTTCCCCTCACATAGAGGAGAAAGTGATTGGTGGAAATGTGGATCTAGATCTCCTCTCTCTTTCCCTCAAAAATTAGAAAGAATCCACAGAGGGATTGAGAGTTAGCAAGCTTGAAGAAGGTCAACAATGGGGGAAGAACGCGAGCTCAAAAGATAGATTCCAATGGGGAAGAAGACCCCCTTTTATAGGTCCCCACGAATCTGCCCGTTATGTGCAGAAAACTGTAGGACCGGTACAACCGGTGCACGAACCGGTACAACCGGTCAAAGCAGAGGAAAAACCAACCTGTAGGAAAAAGCCCTAAGTGGTACAACAGCCTGGAGAACCGGTAGTACCGGTTAAACTGAACTAACCGGTACAACCGGTCAACAACCGCCCAAGAACCGCTCCAAAACAGAAACTAGTCCGGTGGTAGAGCGGTACATGGCCGGTACAACCTTCAAACCAATTCTGGAGTGGTACAACCGCTCCAAACACCGGTTGTACCGGTCAACCGGTACAACCTCTCTATGTAAAACAGGTAAGATCAAAACAGCCACAACTTTCGCATACAAGCTCTGAATTCGACGAAATCAAGTTTGTTGGAAAGCTAAGGACAAGAGTAAACACAATCTTGATAGAAATATCAAGAAATAGCAATTGAGAAAATACCCAAAATAAAATGGTGAGAACCCTTTCTCAATTAAGACCGGTAAAAACTCGAACACCGAAAACACAAAAGAAGATGCATATGAAATCGGTTTTCGATGAACTCGAGCTTGTCATGAAGATGACCATAAGATCCAAATATCACAAGGAGAAGAACCAAACAAGAACCAAGAGATATGATGCAAGGATGCAATGGTTTGAGCTCTTGACGAACGATACGATCAAGCTACTCACTAGAGAGCCCCCCTTGATAGTACGGCAATCAATCCTACAACCCGGTCTCCCAACTACCACTATGAGACCGGTAAAATAGAAAACCTATCAATGGAAAACCTTTGCCTTGCACATAGTCCACTTGAGCTAGATGATGACGATCTTGACTTCCTCAAGTTGGACCACCTTTCTTGATTGTGTTGGCTCGATGAAGACTAGTTGATTGCTCCCCCATACTCCACTATGGGTGAGCCACTCTTCGGCACATCTTCACAATTCCATTGACACCACAATGGACGGCGAGTTTCAAGCTTGATTGCTCTCCATACTCCATTATGGGTGAGCCACTCTTCGTGTTGCTCCACTTGAACTTGCACACTGCAAACTTGATGACGATCACCACTTGATGTCATCCTCCATGGGTTGTATTAGATCTTCCTCTTGACGCAAGACCATGGAAACATACCTAACCCCACACAGAACTTTCACGTAGACCATGGGTTAGTACACAAAGCGTAATCGACAATGCTTACCATACCATGGGATCACTTGGTCCCTCTCGGTACAACTTGTACGCTTTGTGTGTTGATCAACTTGAATCACTCTCTGTACTTAGTCTTGATCAACCTTAAATCTTTCCAACTCTCTTCATTAGGATGATGTCTTGAAGGTAAACTTGAATGTTCACACAATCTTCTTCTTCAAGACATGCTTGCAATAAGCTCAACTCTCACATGACCAATCTTTGGATAATTCCTTGAAAAGCACTTTGGCCATCTCATAAACTCCTTGAAACCAACACATGGACTTCAAGACAATCCCATGGACAAATCCTTCAAATATAACTCAATGCAACCATTAGTCCATAGAGAATGTCATCAATTACCAAAACCACACATGGGGGCACCACATGTTCTTTCAGATGGTCATCTTAATTTCCAATGCAAACTTTTTCATGATCGAATCATGGCCAAATATTGTAATGACTTGATCACCCTTGAACTTTATAATGAGCTTTATCTATTTTTGGGGAGTGAAGAATTGACACATAAAAATAGTTGGTTTGAAGTATTCATTCTCACGAACGACATTGAAACTAAACTAAAAAATATCTATATGTTTTGCATGGTTAATTGCAATGAGAATGCTTATATTGCCAACTATAGAAAGATGGTGAAACCTATAGAATATAAAAAGAATACTAATGAAAGGGTAAAGATTTCCACCTTCCCTCCTATTGTCTCTCATGATGAAATAGGTTACGAGGAGGAGCTCCCTATTCAACCAATCTCATCAATAAGAAGCTCGAAAAAATTAGTTAAACCCACATATGATGTGGTGAAGAAGAAGAAAAGAAGGAAGAATAGAGGTAAAAAGGTATCTCTACCAAATAATGTTGCTCCTATTATTGTTGTGCCTCATGAAAATGAATCAAAAATAATTGTGGAAGATGATGCACTTGATGATGATATTGCTTCTTTGTCTTATGGCACAATGTCCGAGAGCACTATTGATGATGATTTTGTTATGCCTATTGATTGTTGTGATGATTATGATTGGGAAGATAATGATACTTCTTATAATCTTGGAAATCTTTTTGGCACCAACTTGGGAAATTATGATGATTGCAATTGTTATACCATTGGTGCTATTCATACTATTAATGATGAGAGTGATTGTGCTTATGATATGCCAAGCCACAAGCTTGGGGATGCTATGTTTGATGAGAATGACATGTTTGAGAATTTATTTGCTGAAATTAATGTTTGTCCCAAGCTTGGGGATGATATGCTTAATGAAGATGATCTTTTGTTGGGGAACGTAGTAATTTCAAAAAAAATCCTACGCACACGCAAGATCATGGTGATGCATAGCAACGAGAGGGGAGAGTGTCATCTACGTACCCTCGTAGACCGTAAGTGACAACATGGTTGATGTAGTCATACGTCTTCACGATCGACCGATCCTCAGTACCGAACGTACGGCACCTCCGCGTTCAGCACACGTTCAGCTCGGTGACGTCCCGCGAACTCACGATCCAGTAGAGCTTCGGGGAAGAGCTTCGTCAGCACGACGGCGTGGTGACGGTGTTGATGAAGTTACCGACGTAGGGCTTCGCCTAAGCACCGCTACGATATGACCGAGGTGGATTATGGTGGAGGGGGGCACCGCACACGGCTAAGAGATCAATGATCAATTGTTGTGTCTTGCGGTGCCCCTTGCCCCCGTATATAAAGGAGCTAGGGGGGAGGCGGCCGGCCAAGGAGGAGGGCGCGCCAAGGGGGGAGTCCTACTCCCATCGGGAGTAGGACTCCTTCTTTCCTAGTAGGAGTAGGAGAAGGGGGAAGGGAAGGAGAGAGGAGGAAGGAAAGGGGGGCGCCGCCCCCCTCCTTGTCCAATTCGGACTAGAGGGGG